>VZRL01000194.1:181903-382638 GCA_013397895.1 Origma solitaria
TCCACTGACCTTGGTGCCTCCATGTTGTTTTCCCTCACATATTTTACCACCTCCTCCTTCTCTGGCTAAAAAGAAGTGCGTGCTCACATTGTTTTGATCTCTTCTTAAATATGTTTTCACAGAGGTGAAATCTGTGAAATCTAACATCTCTAATTGGCTCAGGCTTGGCCAGCAGCATGTCCATCATATTCAGAGCCATCAGAGATTGGCTCTGCTGGACATGGTGAAAAACTTCCAGAACCTTCACACAGGACATGCATGAGCCATCTTTGTACCCCACCCGACTCACTGGCAAAAACTGGGCCAAGCAAAACCAACACAACAATCCTAGCTCCCTCAGACACTCCTCATCAGATTTGCCCTCAGGACCCCTCATATGCCTTTTCTGACCATGCTCCACCACCTCAGTATCTTGGAATGAAGGGCACAAAACTGAACCCATGATTTGAGGTGTATCTCTATCTCTCTCCTCTTGTGTCTATCTCATCATCTTAAAATATAATTTGTTATTGTTGCATTTATTTTGTCCTGTATTTAAGTTGCTATTATCTTGATCTAAATTAATGCCACATCAGAATCAAGAACATTGTGGACTGCGCTTTCCACCCAGGTGTTATATATCGGTGAATTAAGGAAGCTCTGCAGAGATCTATCCCTGGATCCTAGTTTCCTCCCAGGATAATAATAATAACAAACATTGATTTATAGCACGTCGGATTTCTGCCATGAGACTACTCAGTTAAAAGCAGTTGGTTTTTTTCCCTAAATTCATCTTCTGCATAGGTCCACCAAAGCATCTCTGGTCCCTGTTCATACAATGTGCTTGGCTTGGGCAGGGAAGGCTCAGACTGAATTTTTGCCTATGCTCTTGCTCTCCATACTCATGTTAGCATGTGTTTGAGAGCATGATCCTAGACAAATGTGAGAAGAAAAAGTTATTGATGTGATTATAAACTGAAATCCTGTTTTATTGAGATGTTTGGGTTTTTTCAGTTATTCTTTGCATGTAGCGTGTAAGCAATCTTAGCAACAGAGAAAATGGGCAATTTACACAGCATACTCATCAATGCTCATGTTTTATCAACTGTAACTGATCCTCAGAAACCATGAACACACTGGGGCTTGGGGGTCCCTTCTCCCTGCTCTGTGCAGAGTCTACAAACACCCCAGTAACTGCATTTCCTGCAGCCTCTGTGTCACACAGGGTGGGTAGGTTCTTACGTGCAAAGGCTGGCACTTTCTAGTGTCTGAAAAAAGCTGACAGCATGATAAAAAAATGATTTGGCTGCTGGAAGCATAATAGTGTGCAGAATATGCATCTACATATGTTGAATCTTTCTTGGTAATGACAACAGAAACATTTCAACTTGGAAGAGTATGAAAGGCTGACACAGGGTGAACTCGTGCAGCCAATCTTTGTCAGCATTTCTAGAGGGCAATCTAACAACAGAGGGGAAAAAAACACGGCAAATCACCAAGTGGAGAACAGTCTTCAGGAAGCATTTAAACTGAAGGACAGCTAAAATTTATGACTTAGGCATTTAGGCTCAGGCTTTTCTGATCTTATGTGTCAGAACAAAGTCAGCTGTAAAGCGATACCATGAAATCACTGCTAATGAGTGAGATGCAAGTGTCAGACAACAAAGTTTCAAGCGGAATTCAAGACAAAGAGAAATAAATTTATGGTCTAGGTGCTTGGAGTTTTCTGGTTTTGTTTGGTAGGAAAAAAAAGAAATGTCATTTTCAGAAGTGATGGATTGAAGTGGTTTTAAATGGAAGGGAAAAAAGAAAAGCAAAACTGCCAAAACATAGTGGAGTTTAAGGCTTCCCAGACATATTTTATTGTCTTTTCATAAAAAGCATGCATTTTTCATTTTCTAAAGTTTTTTTTTTTTTTCTCTTGTGACCTCATAGGAATCTAAAACAAAATAGTATTCTTCACTGTGATATATTGGGGGAAAATAGTTACAAGCTTGTGAAAACTTTATGGATGACACATGCAAACATAAGATATCTAACCTGATATTCATGTAATTGTTCTGCCATACAGTATTCCAGAAAGATTTTAACAAGCAAGTTGAAGAGATAGAACTTTTGTGTAGTTATATATATATCAACAATATTGCCATGTAGCCATGTCCAATGCCTGAAAAATGGAATATGAAATGAAAGTTTCACAGCGTGGTAAAGCTGATGAAAAGGCATGTTTAAAGGGATGAGACACTGAAATCATTAAAGGCCAGATGAGAGCTGCTCTGGTTTGTATTAGCTTGTGATTCAGTCCTTACATTTCAGTGTTCTTTAGGAAAAGTCTGCAAAATTTTTATCATGATAAATCTTGTGCTTCTAGCTCTCACCCTTGTAAATATGTACTGTTATATTACAAGACGAAATACTGGAGGGGAGGTGTCACTGCTTATAGGAGTGAGACACATTGTGGAAAAAACAGAAAACAGATAAGGGGATAAAAGGAGAGGGTTCTGTGGAAAATTGGGCTTATCAGTGTGTGCATGTGGCCATGTCTTGGCCCTGTGAGAATAGTCTGTTCTATATTCTCATTAAAATCCCTTTCTAACTCCTCTTTTGTGTAAGGAATTGCCTGTGTCATGGGCACATGAGTAGATGGACCACAATGGTGAGTTCTCTCAGCTAAGTTCAGATCGGTTCATTTTATAGTCAATATAATTACCTGCTTTAGAATGTGAAATTGATGATTTATTCCAGACATGTAATTTAAACACTTTTAAGATAAAGGTGCCAGTTTTTCTTCAACTGTCAAAGCAGCCCAGGATGATTATCTCACTGATAGACATTTACATTTGATAATCTGATCCTTCCCTAAAAGGCAAAATTGTGTCTTGTATTCAGGACAGATGACAGAGAAAATCACAGCTCATAATTTACCCTGCTTGCAAGCAAGTGCTAAAGCATTCATATAAGATTATGAGAGTTAGAAAAATTATTTTAGAACTTAATATTAAAATATTTTCATTCTTATTCTTGGTATTAGTGACCAGCTACTCTTCAATGTCTTGAAGGCCAGTAAGATCTGGGGGTCAACATGACTTTTAGGTCTGAAATTTTTCTATGTACTGAATTGTTCAAGCTTATCTAAAGACAATAAGAAAGGCAGTATTATAAACAATCTGCGCCTCCAGGCGAAGATGTTCCATACCTTTTTCTCCTTGTTTTCAGATCAGCATTTGCAGCAGGGTTTACGGAAGATGGATCTCACTAAACTTCTGTTGATGAAGTTGTTTGATGACAATATTGCAGCTGAGCAGCCAGTGAAAATATTTTCACTGAGTTAATGCCACTGTATGCCCTCTCTCTAACCATTGCATTTTATTTTTAATCAATCATAATGATTGAACAAAAAGAATTTTTTTGTTTTCAGTTTTACTCCTAACCATGTTAAGGATATTCAGAACAGTCTTTTTTTGCAGAGTATGGCTTTGGATATCTTCGGTATAAACCCTAGAAAGAAGCAAGCGAGCCTCAGACAAAATAGATGGAAAATAAAGCAAGCTACACTGTGTAAGTAAGCCTCTGTGTTTCATTATGGAATAACAAGAGACAACTCATACTTCTAAAGTCTAAAAACCATGTCTGTTCACTCCAAAAGCTCAGTTAATTTGATTTTTCCCAGATGCTTTTAGCTTTTAATCACTTGCTGCGTTCATTTCTATTATCAGAGATCCTCCTTTGCAGAACTTTTGCATTTAAGATGCTTCTTTTCAATAGCCTGGATTTGTTTGTACAATTGTTTCAAAGTCAGTTTTTGTTAACGGGTGGAAAAACAAGAAATTTGGTGCTCCAGAGAGAAGGAAAACCAAAAAGTTTCAGCTTTCAGAAATCAACGTCAGTTACAATTGATTAATATAAATAGTATGGTTTGATGGGGAATATTCTGGCTTAAATGAAAAGTCTGCTTAATTCAAGGAAAAAGCATCTTTCTTTATGACCAGTTGGTGTCTCTGAGAAATACCAGATCCCACCTAATATTAACCTCCTAATTCCAAGCCATCATGAAACATATTCCATAGTTTTGACAGAGACGAACAATTAAGGCTTGGATCTATACCTGCTTCCTGCCCTCCTTCTGTTGTACCTACTCAATTAATATTCCTATTTACATAGAAAATGACTTAAATATCCATGTTAATTAGTTAACTACATTACAGTAGGCAAGGAATTTGAATTTGGCTTCCTGCTTTCCCTTTCCTCTTTCCTATGGCATTACTGGAAATGTAGATACTGTGCTATATGTGTCTGATGTAGCAATATTGTAGCAACAATTTTTAAAATTTTGAATAGTGATGTCCATCAAGCCTTTGCCTGGATTTGTCTGTTGAGAATTTCCTAACACATTTCTGCAAATTACAAGTCGGCAAGTGAGAATGTGAGATATGAATTTATGCAAATGGTATTGCAAAACATGCCCTGCTACCGAACAAACACTGCATAATAATGAAAAAAGGTTGATGCTCTTCCTGTAAATCCTTTGGGAAAATATAGGCATCTGTTGTTAGGTGTTTATTCAGCTTGCAAGAACTCGAGTCAGTAGAACTATTTTACAGTCAATGGAGAAAAAAAGGAGCACTTGCAGGATGTGTTTTCACTTACTCAAAAAGAAATGTGCAAAATGGCTCACATGAATCATGTTTTTAAAGCATTTTGATTTTCCTCCTCTGCTGAAGGAGCCCAGAGTGACTATCTCAAAAGTTACTGGGATAAATGTCCCTGAAGGAACTTGGTTTTGAGGGTCAGGTTGCTAGTTTGATAACACACAAGTGTTCACCTTGGAACATGGTTTAACTCCCTGCTGCCTGAGTGGGACCTTCCTATATGAAGCAGAGCAAATAATTTTGAGTGAGAGAGTAAAAAGTATTTTCACATGCCAACCAGGAACTCTCCAAAATGATCAAACATTTTTTTGTTAAGAAAACATAGGATAAACTCGGAATTTACTAAGTAATTATCAAGGAATAGATTTCCTTCCAGAGTTTGAAAAGGGACTTTTGTATAAACCTTATTAGAAGTTGTTGCTTCAGTGAGAAACTTTGCTGTTCAAATAACAGTTTTTCTGAAATTTCATGCAAATTTTCATAAAGGGAGCTGTACCATTTGCTAAACTTTCTGGGAGCCAAATCACTTTTTATGTCTGTGGGTTTTTATACCAGCATATCTTCATTGAGACAAAACTGACCCCCCCCACCAATATTTACCTATTAACAGAATATGTCTTAGTCACAAAAAAAATAATGTCTTTAAACCAAGGAAAGTTTTGATCATTCAACACAGTCAGATCCCATGCAATTTTTATCATATAATCTATAAGACTGTGCTTCCTCTGATAAAGGACACGCTAACCCTTAACGGAGGACATTCTTCACGTCAAAAGTTTGGAGAAGCCATTTAATAAACCTAATGATTTTCCTAATAGAAGAGGGGATGGCCTGAGAGAGATAGAGAGCATTTGATCTCCCTGATTGCTAATAATTTTTTTGTTAAATATCATAGTCTATTGGTGATGCTGTACTGATTGATGTATCTTATTTAGATAAGTTTCATGAGAGCACTACATCTTCAGGGATTTACAAAAAATTGAATTGTGCTACAGGTAAATTAAACACTGTGGAAAAATTTTTCAGATGGCATAGTTCAAGTAATCCAACCATGAAAGACAGGAAGAATTACTTTCTTTTTCAAATGAAAAAAAAAAAATCATCTAAGTTCCATGAAAGAAAAATATGAAAATAAGAAATTGAAGAGGTCTTGGTCCTTAGCTGTAGATTGGCTGTCATATCTTTGTTGCTTTCTAGTAAAAGCAAAGGTCTACATAAGAAGATTTAAGCAAAAATATAAATGAGGCCCTGATGCCAGGTAGATAATTTTGTATTTATGAAACAGCTTCTAACTGTACTTCACTACTGCCTGCTGACAAACTTATCCATTGCTTTCTTTAAAAAGGGAAAATTCTTGCTTTAATGCTGTGCTGGATTTCAAGTTCAGTCATAGATCCTAAGGTGACCAAAGACCTGGCTGAATGGAGAGCAAAAAGTGCTGAGATGCCTAGCTAGCACGGTTTTCCTCGAGTCTGTTGCTTAGAGGGAGAGGAGAAATAGACTGATTTTCACTTCTACTTTTAATATTAAATTTTGACCCTGCCTGAAGGCTTCAATAAGGCAATTTATCCACTACCGCAGGCTCATGGTGACTCCAAGAGTTTTCATTTGGGTTGCAATAATGCCTTTGTATGTTCTGTGAAACACTAGGTAAATAGAGGGATCTTAGATAGCAAACTTGTTGTTTAAGTCTGTCATTTTAAATCCCTTGCTCAAATGTTGTCTAAGATTCTTGTTTTCAGGTTAAATGGTTTCTTTCTTTTACTGTAAGCATAATTTAAATAAACTAAAGCAATCCAGACAAAAAGCCACCCTGGTTACCCTGGGAAAGCTCTTAATCTTCTCTGCTGTATTAAACAATGAATGCCATGGAAGTAAAATGGTGAAAGGAAGATCTTTAGTAGTGGGGTAGAGGTACTTAGAGCTATTGAATAGGAGCAATTGAAATATGTCCTTCCAGACATCCTGGATGTTATTCTTAGACCCACTCCTGCTATACGGAAAAGATAAAAAGGAAATCACTCTGTCTTTAACACCGTCTTGTACATTTAAAATTTAAGTTCCCTGTGCCATGGTCAGTCTATTGATAGAAACTATGCAATTCCTGCAGACCAGGACTTTTCTAGGAATATTACGTGGCATTTGAACCTTTACATTTAGCTATGGATACATTTCCTAAAACAAAACTCCTCTCCCTGAGGAGGAAGCAGTGGCAGAAACAACATAAATTTACTGTGACCCCCTTCCCCTGTCTCCCTCCACTGCTGCGAGGGAGAAGGTAGAGAATAAGGAATAAAGTTAAACCTGGGAAGGAGGGAGGAGTGCAGGGAAGGCATTTTTAAGATTTTGTTTTCTTGTCATTATCCTGCTCTTATTTTGACTGGTAAAAAATTCCATTAATTTCCCCAAATCAAGTCAGTTTTACCCATGATGGTAATTGGTGAGTGATCTCTCCCTGTTCTTATCCCAGCCCACGAGGCTTTTGTTATATGCTCAGTTCCCCTGTCCAGGTGAGGAGGGGAGTGATAGAATGGCTTTTGTAGGCACTTGTCTTCCAGCCAAGGTCAAACCATCAGAGTGTGCAATACTTTTTCGTCAAAAATGCTTAAAGAAAATTGGGGTGATGGTGGGGGGATGGTGGTAGAGGGAGATAAATAAAAAATAAAACATCTATATACTAAGAAAGAACTTATCTACCAGATGTCTACTTGGACTTGCAGCATGTGATTTGCATTTTGACTGTGACAAGTAGATTTAACAATCTGAAGTAAAAAGCTGTAATAATTTTCCGCATTGTTTCTATGAAACAATGCTTATTTCCTGATTGACTGAGTTCACTAAATCATACTGAGTCACATCCCTGAAAGAGGGTGCAACCATGAATTTGTGGTTGATATGAAGCTATTGTGAGAAGATAATTGCTTCTAACAAAGGAATAACATTTGCTCTTAATTTCAATTTGCTTCTAGTAGAGAAAGATCATGTAAGACATCTAAGCATGGCCATTCTCTATGGAGCCAGAATAGAGCACTTGTCAATAAAGTTTTGAATTTCTTTCTTTCCTGATGCTAATGAGAGTGTGAGGTTATAATGTGATATATTAATCAAAATTATGAACTGCCAAATCATGAATGGATGGGCATGCTTAATTCAATATTACATTTGCTATTGCAGTGAATTGTCCCAGATTCCAGTTCAACACTTATGTCCCACCTGAAATCTGTGTTACTGAAATTCATTGTGTGTAAAATTAGGTGCCTCACATAGTACCCATCTGGGAAGGAAGCTCCAGTGACTGGAACTGGACTGTAAACTATTCTTCTGATGGATTACAAACTATATGAGTAATGACCGAAAGAATACAAGTTTTTATCTTTGTGTTCGTTAAATTTACTTATTCTACACTGCTACACTGATTTTTCTCCAACTTCAAATTATTTTTATTTCAATAATTTGTTTCATTTTAAGCACAGCTTTGAGTGCTCATAGAGAGGGTTGGTTTTCCCCCAAATTTAGAACTTTCTCATGCAAAATGACACTTTGGATTAGGAGGAAGCTAATGAAAGCATGTTTTTTAATGTGTTCTTGAAGTTCACCAATTATGTGTATTGGCTAAGGAACCTTCGTCCAATTTCCTCTGTATTCAGCTCACTTTAAAAAAAGATACTTCCAGTTAGTGGTTCCATGCTTTCTTGTAAATCAGTTATTTCTAATTTTTGAGATATTTTTCAGTCATCCATTATAAACACTGAAATATTACACTATCTTCCCACGTTATCTAGAAAATAATTACCAATTTCTGAAATTAACTTAAATCCATTAACTAAATAAAATAACTTTGCATACTTGAATTCTGATTCCGAGAGAAATCTTAGAAAATGTTATGTTATTCTCTTGGAAAGAGAGCAGAGCCATGTTGGGAAAATGTATGACATTCTCTTCTGCTTGCTAATAAATACATAACTTCCCAAGAATTCATGAACCTCATAAAATGAATGTTCTTTTGTAATTGTAGAATTAGCATAATTCAGTTGGTCAAAAGCATCTTTATAAATTGGTCTTTCACATTAGATCTTTGAAATCCAGGGAAAGATTTTATTATGAGTTGATATTATTGTTTGGACATGAACCCTTCAGTGTTTACTCCCATTCAGAGCAACATTTTAGCTCTCCCTCCTTTCTCAAACATGTCACATCATCATGTAAAAAACTATCATGAAGGGTTGCACCTGAGGAAAGACCTGAAAATCTCACTGTGAAAAAAACATGCTCCTGCAGATGAATTCATCCTGCTGTGTAAGGACAGCCAACATGGGAGACAGATGTGATCGCTTAGAGCAGAATGTTCCCTGGTGTATAATGCAGTGATAAAATGTGGAACACTTACGATATTTGTTATGAAATATGAGATTCCTATTTTTTCCTCCAAGGCAATGAAGGAGCTCTCTTGGCTGCCTAACTGATAAGTTTTCTTCAGTATCACTAGACAATAAAACACTGGCAACTGCACAATAAATATCCTTTCCAGGTATTTGTTCTACTGGAATTAACCCTCGCAACTTTTCAACAACCCCATTGCTGCTGAAGAACAGCACACAAATTGCATTCAATATAAGTTACTTCAAAAGTCAGATTTTATATTAATAATTAATATTAATATTAAATTACAAAGCACAACAGATTCATTGTCAAGATTCACTCTACTTACAAAGGACAACTAAGGCACAACAAGGGAAAGCAAGCAACAAAACCAAACAAGATCCAGGCACGAAATGAATTGAAAACTATCTAGGTGTGTGTGTAAAGACAGTGTAGACAAGGATGAAAAGGAATGTGGCCTAAAGCTTAACAACATTTAAACTTAACAGTACTTTAACTTAACCTATACCTTACTTTATAGCTTAACTTTAGCAATCCAACAGAAATAACACTCAACAGCATTAGCCTAAGTTATAGTCATAACTTAACCTAACTTCCAGATTTGCTGTAGCATATGCGCAAAGGATATGCGCACAGACAGAAACAGTCAGTGCAAGATAAGGTGCCTGTGGAAAAATCTCCAGAGCTCAGTGAAATACTCACTTTGGCTGCTTTTGCATCTCCTGACAGGTGAAAGAATGGGCCTTGAGGAGTGAGGTATTGGCCCAGGACACCTCGTGTTTCGGCGATCCTCCAGGTATAGCAAACCTGAGGATTTACTGGCTCTGTGAGGTGTCCACCTCAGAGGGACATTGCTGGTCACAGCCTGCTCTGGTCCAGGAGAGCTCAAAGGCCCCCATCTTGGACTGCTGTTTATAGGGGTGCAAGAGAGTGAGCTTTAGTCATAACAATGTTTCATTCTGGACACAGTTTGGGTGGACACTTTCTTTGAAAGTGTGAGAACAGGAGTGTTACTACATTCAGGCCAGAGAAATATTTTCCAAGGCTGGTCATGGGAAAAAACAGAAGCTTGTTAGGAGTTCCTGGGAGAACACAGTGTTTTTGATAAGCTCAGAAGGAGCTGAGCCCAGGTGGTGTTTTCAAGGACAAGGCCTAACAAGTGCTTCTCGGATGCCACTGCAGCCTGGAAAGGAGTGTGTGATGGGGGGTGCACCACCACACTGTGGAGGGAAATATGTGTACAGTTTGTGTGTCTGTACTATGTTCTCAGAGAGTACCCGTAGTTGTGACTGTGAGAGCTGAAAGAGGGACACTTTTCAAATTTTCTGTGATTGTATATTGTGGTTTAATGAGATTTTTGCTGTTTTAGTAATGAACACAGCGGTGTTTCAAAAGCCATGTATTTTTCTTTGATAAAATGCAGAAAATACAGTTTAAAACTTCTAGAGCAGCCCTCATAAATGATGCAGACATTCTTGGCCAGAAACCTATCAAGATTTCAATGCACATTTTTCTCCATTCTGATTTGTCATTTACAGTTTTATTATAGCTGCCGTATTTCTTGGTATGGGTATGTTTCAGATTGTCATATCTTAATAATGCAGAAATTTCTGATCAGATTAAGCATTTTGCTTTCATTAGGACTGTTGAATGCTCATGAATGAACTGAATGGTCTTGTGTGTCATCTGTCTGCTTCTTACTACCGCCTCACTGAGTGAGCAAACCTTACAGGTATGTGTCTAAGAGAAACCCGATGCACTCATGCACATACACAAAGCAAATTTATTGTGTTTTATCTGAAAACCCTTCAGTGTTACCCTTGGAATCTACAAATTATCAAAAATATATTGATAGTCGTGCTTTGTATTATACTTCCATAGAAAGCCCCCAGGAATAACCAGGTCCTATACTGGACATGTGACTGAAAAGCTCCTTTGCAGTCCTGACACAGAGTCATTAGACACTTGCATACCTAGAAATAGAAAACAAAGATAATCCTTTCACTAGTAGAAATCCTTTAAAATAATCCTTTGAAACTGATAAAAGCTGTGTTCATAAACATGGCCCAACCATTTGTAACATATGTCAATTAAAGTGCAGGTTGCTTTCAAAATATAGATTTCTAATGTTTTCATACATATGTAAAAATTTAATTTCAGTATCAGGGAACCCTTTTTTAAGGTCTGTATCATCAGAATCCTGTTACATCTTATTATTCTTACTTATTTACAATACTGTGTTGTCAAAAGGTAGATCAGAGCCTGATTTTATTGTGCTTTAGAAACACAATAACCTAGATAATGTCTTGCCAGAGAGATGGTTCAGTTGTTCACTGTATGAATCCACTGTTCATCTCTATCTTGTTCATAGTTTTGCTTCCTTTCAAAGTATATATGAAAGGACTGGGAAAAATTCAGAAAAGGACAAAGCAGATGTTGAATGGAGATACACTGTCTTCCACTGATAGAGGAGCTAAACATTGGATGGATGCACAGAGTGTCTTTCACTGAATAGAAAAGCTAAAAATATCAGAAACATGTACGTGGAAAAGAGATGCCATATTGAATCTTTGGGCTCTGTGATATTGAGCTTTTGATTCTTCACTAGAGGTGGTTGTGCACAGGAACTTTACCCCAAGTCACACCTAGGATATTAAAAGATGATGTGGGTTCAAAGTTTTACTAGACAGACTCCCTGGAAGAAAACCCCATGCAGGGTATAAAAACAATGATGTGTCACTGATCTAGAAGGGATTGGAAAGGCTGAAAATGTTTGGGGGAAATATTGCTACAAATACCTTCTATTCATGTTACTCTGGTGTAAGCTGTAAAGCTAAGCCACTAAGACAGATGAACTTTCGGTATGACCTGTTATGGGATCTTGTGTGTCTACTGATGACACAAGCATGCTTGCTTAAATGGAATGCCTAACTTAAATAAATAAAATTATTTGTAATGAACCTTACTTTTAGCATTCCAGCACTCAGCAAGATCTTAAACATTTGTTTGGTGCTAAGCCTGTGATCCGTCAGTTAAAAGAGAGAGATTCACCAAAGTGGCTTTATTGTGTTGAAAGTGGTTGTTTGAAAAAGAATCCGTAGAAAGGAGCAAAAAAAATATTTAAAAACTGCTTGTTGATTCAAATTGTATAGCAATCCAAACAAGCTGACATGGAGAAAGCCAGGGGATTTATGCCAGGACAATGACTCTGAACAGGCTCCCATTTTCTCTGCAGGGCAAGCGATGACAGCTCACTGTAGGATAAAATTGTTCTTGCAGAAAACTGCTATTCACAGAGTAACTGGTGTACATAAAAATACTCATCCTACTTCTTCTCAGGATAATTTATGTATACAGTCCTAGCTGAGAGAGATTTCCCCCATCACTAGTGAGGAAAACAATGGATTTTTGTTATCCTGAAAACTTTTGAGGGAGGTTTATAAATTTGCTACCTGTTCTACAGTCTGACATATTACTTTCTCTACTGGAATCTATTACATGTATTTCCAGATTTGAAAGGGAGAGGAAGCAATCTGAATTTATGTCCTGATCAAATTCACAGCTCATGAGAAGTACCCTGAATAAATCATGAGAGTTTTCCATATTACATTTTATGCTGGCCCAGCTACTGTAATGTTTGATTGCTGTAATCACATTTCAGTTAGTATACCTTATAAGCTAAAAACGGAGAACCATAAAAGTCCTTGGACCAGTATAATCATTTTCCCACTCTGAAACAGAGCTGTTAAAGCAATAACTAAACCAGCTAATATATCAGCCTTTTGTAATAGGGCAATCAGTAAAACTAAACTACAAAGTGTAATTTCTTGTTTCCAAGTAAAACACGCTACATCCACTGCATGTCCCATAAAGGATCTTAGTTAACAAATCTCAATTTGACTGTGGGCAAAATAATTGTCTATTATTTTAGCTGTTTTGCTTTAAAAATCAAATACTGATTTTGAAGAAGTAGAGCAAGTAATTTTCTCTGAGAACACAGAGTTCCCACTGACAGTGGCTATTAAAAAGATTTAATGAAATCATCAGGAGTTGTTTGAAGCTGGTCTAGGTACATTTTTATACTCAATCTGCACATCAATATTAATTTTTTAACACAGATGGAGGTTTTATTGGTACCCAAGGAAGGAAGTGGAAAAACAGTTTACTGGAACTTCAAATTACAAGCAGGGCACAAAGCTGATGGAAGCAAGTGTGAAATTAGACCTATGAAACACTATGAAAAATAAAATGCACTAAATACATATGCAAATAAAAGGGGATGCTGGAAAACCATTGCCACCAATTCCATCTATAGACAATGTATTTCAATGATACTAGTCTTCTTCACCATGTTTAAGATCTACCAGTCAAATATTATAGATCTCTTTTTGAAGGTTTAATTGCATCTTGATTAAATCTGATACCAAAATAAACAATGCATAATTTCTGAGATTTGTGGAAAAAATATTGAAATAGAAAATCCCAGAAAAAGGTGAAAAAACTTCAGGAAAAAGTATTGAAACATAAAATCTCAGAAAAAGTCTTCAGGTCTAATGCATTGATCCATCTCCAGTTTAGGTCTTGAAGCCTAGTCTCTCTCTCTTGCTCTCTCTTTTGTTTGTTTGTTTGTTTTTTGGTTTTTGTTTCTTGGGGTTTTTTTGTTTGTTTCTTTCTCTCACCAACGATCTCAGAGTAAATAAAAAAGTATCTTTTGAAAATTTACAGTACCTGTTCTGACTTCAGGGAAGGGCTTTTTTTTCGTATAAAGAAAGTAGACCAAAAAGTACAACTGAGGTGGTAGATAACATACATCACTTGATTAGCAAATTGTAGTTTAGTGGCAATAAACAAATTTAGGGCTTTTCTAGGGGTGCAAATTCAAAGTTCATTCATAAGAGATGAAAGCTATTCCCAGGTTCACTTGAGTCAGCTGAAGCCTGTTTAAATTCTCTGTGTGAGTTTCACTGCCATTTAATTATTGAATGCTATACCTGGGCATCTCAAAAATATTTTGTAGTTTAGGATATTATAATGCTGTCATAGTATGCCTGCTTTATAGACAGTGAGAAACAGAGTTTAAACTCCAAGTTCTCAGAAAACTTTTAAGTAGTTGTATCCCATTTAGGAATCCCCATTCCTCTGAAGGAAACATTGAAGGTTTTAAAAGTTGGTTGAGCTAAAACTTCAAATTATCCTTAGTAGGAATAAGTAGAAATAAATGTCTTGGAAGACTGAGATCTAGATCTAAATATTTAGCTATGTGTTTTCAGGAGGAGGGGGAGTATAAAATTTTCATCACATTAAGCTCTCTTCCCTTGCTAATTCAAAAATTATTTAAATTAATGCCTTTCCAGAGGTGTAAAGGAGGATCAAGAGTGATTGAATTGTTAGCATGTGTTGAATCATTGATGTGAATACAATGACCTTCTAAATATAAGTAAATTGAAGTGTGCCTGAGCACCAGAAGACTTTGTGTCTGCGTGGAATCTTGGTGATCTCATTTTAATCAATTTTCATTGGAGGAACCAAACTAAGGGTGGACGATGTTTTTTCCTATGGGCTAAAATTCAGTTGTACAGGAGTTACCAAGGATAAATATATCACCACAATGACAAGAAACACATTGAGGGTGACAAGAAGGACTCTCCTGATGGCAAGTATCTATAATACGATAGGACACCCTTTTCTACAACCTGGAAAATTTTTAAAAAATGGAGAAAAAATATAAAAATAAGTTAGAAAAAAAATGCTATGAAAGAAAAAAGCATGGGTGAATAGGAATTGTTGTGTTGTGTACACATGGAATTTTCAAGACAAATATGGTTTCTTGATCCAAAAGCAATTTCCAAAATGTTTTGTAGGAAGGGTATGCTCTCAGCAGTAGACAAACCAAAATATCAGAGGGCTTTGTAAACTACTCATGAAGGACAGGCACAGCACAAATCTCACCTTCACCACCTAGCCAGCTCAAGATATCAGATATATACCGATATCCCTGGAAGTGTTCAAGGCCAGGTTGGGTGGGAATCTAAGCCATCTGATCCAGGGTATGGTGTCCCTGCCCATCGCAGGGAGGGGGGAATTTGATGATTTTTAAGGTGTCTTCCAACCCAAACCTTTATATGATTCTGTGATCATATATAAACAAATACATAAAGTTCACACTAGTAAGATTTTGCCTACTCATATAAACTACCATCATTGAGAGCCAAAAATGTCAGTTTGGGAAAAGCTATGAAGCAGTAGATACCATTGTCCTTTAGTGGGAATGATCTTCTATTTACAAAAGCTACAAATTACAACTGATTACAGATTACATAAAATTATGTAATATAGGAAAAGGCAGAAAGGAAAACAGGAGAAGGAGCTGTAAATAGAGGTCACATAGAGAGCAGGAGGCTACAGAAACAGGTTGGTTGCAGCAGCTGGACAGCCAGGCTGAAGGATGTGGTGAAATTACGTGACATTTTCTTTGTCTACTGTTCTTGTCTTTCCACTCCAATATTGTATACATAATTCGAGAATTTGTGTTCCTTATATTAGTAAGACCCAGGGAGTAAGTGTTTTGTTGTGTCTTGGGTTCATTGTGTCAGTGAGATCTGAGAATCAGCTGTACAGTAAAAAACTCTGTCACTTGACACACAACTCTCAGTGTCTTCTCTCATGAGAGTTCTCTAATTAATATTGTCTTTAAAAACAAATAACTTTTAAGGATTTAATTAACACAGAGTACTGACATTTTTAGTTTAAACTGAACCTGTTTAATCAATAAATGCTTTCATCATTCTTTGTTCTTTCTCCCTTTTTGCACTTATTACTTGACAGTAAAATGGTTTGCTTTTCCAATTTAACAAATAGGAAATGTAGCAAGTGATGATTCAGATGCCCCTCTAAATATTTTCCTATTTAAGGAAAGCATATCAAATTCTGGGATCAGATATTTTATTTAGTTTTTAACTATTTTTTCAAGTGTCTTTGCAAAACAGAAGTACCTCTTCATAGGTTATCATGTCTTTTCAAACTTGCTCGTCCATTTATTCTCTAATTTTCCAGAAAAAAGCTTTTGGTCTAGTATTTTTAATCCAAATACTACAACCCTTAACGGTCATTAAGATTACAAAGTAGAACAGATCAGCTTCTTTTGTCAAAAGAAGATGAATGGGAGTATTTCAATTGTTGTCCCACTGATACTGTGAATCATCTTTCATTTCTCCATCATCCTTTAAAAGAAAAAACAGGGAAAAATGGCTTTTTCTGTTTTCTTAGAAAGCTCTTCAGCAGGTCCTTAGCATTGAGTCAGATTTCTCTTAACAAATATTTCTTCATTTCCATCTATGATGCTGCTCTTAACTCTAATATCTTTCATGAGTCAGACTCATCATCCATTTCACCCCACAGCAGAAAGCTCTCCATCACGCACCGACACCTTCCTTCTCTTCTCCCAGAAGCTTTTAATTCTGATCTGCAACGTATTGCAGATCAGAATTAAAAGCTTGCTTTGTCCATTCCCTTCCATAGCCGCCCTTTCGTGGATGCTTTCTTTCTGCCTTTGTATTTCTTTATACATAAACCAGGCATTGGTCTTCTTGGTCACTCTGCTTCTGCTTATTACTTTGTCTTCGACCTTTTGTTTGACCGGATTTGTTCTGAAACAGTGATTGTCATTGCTGGGAGCTTTTTCCCAGACAGTTTTGCTGTTCTTACTATTAAGATTCATTTCTGCAGGGTCAAATCTTCCTCTCAGCAGTCTCTCCAGTCATGTAGGGTCAGACATCCCGCAGCCCAACCTGTCAATTAATAGAGAATCTCTAATGTTTGCAAATTTGCATGTAGGTGCTGGAGTTTCAATGTCCTTCCTTTGCATTTATTTCTGGATCAGAAAAGAACCCCAGTGTATCTCTTTGAAATCTCATATTGCCATCTATAAGAGCCACTGGACACCCCTCACCACTGTTCTAGGAATTTTGCCATTTTTGAAGATGGTACCACTCCTTTCACTCCATTTACCTCATGTTCATTGCTATTGGAGACCCGTTTTTAAAAAATAAGTCTTGGGTGCAATGCTTGGCTTCTGTCTATGGGAGCAGTTTGTGCTTTTGTTCATTTTTCTCATTTACCTCCTATTAATCTCTTTATACTGGCTGGTGCCACTGCACTTTATGAATTTTATGGCTGGATAGTAAGAAGGCACCATATTTTTAAACACATGCTGCTTATTTATTAAACAATGTATTAAGGGACTCAGTCTCCTGTGCATACCAGCCATGCACATCACCAAACTCTCCTTTTGCAATTTCTGGTCCTACCCCAGCTTTCATTCAGTTTATTGTATTGAGATAAATGACTGAAAAAATAAAGCATTTCACACAGAGGGTTAATCCTGCATCCCAATAGTCTTGTATTTACTAGGAAATCATTCAATTCAGAATTTCATTTTGGTCAGTGTCATCTCATTACAGTTAATCACATCCCACATTGCTAGTAAATTATTCTGTCACTCTTAATTTCAAGCATATTTCAATGTTGTTATTTCAGATATGTGTGCAGCACAGCATCCTGCTGTAGAGTTTTCTCAAGCTAGGACCAAGAAGCAGTCCAAATGTCTTAATACAACACTCTGACCCACGTATCATCTGTAACACATTCATGACACTCCCATGCAGGCTAAGCATTACGGAAACAGAACAATCAATATTTAGACTGTAAACCTAGCTGGTTTTACACACTTGCAGTTCTGTAATTTATCTTCTTCTTGCACAATTTTATCACATGCTGATACTGGTGTGGGCTGAGACATTAGGAATAATGTGTGGTGGGGGACTGGTTTGGGGTGTTTGAGACCTTGGCTTCAATCTAAATTTGGAATGAGGGGAAGCTGGAAAGCTGCTGTGATATGTTAAGGCCAACAATCCTAAAGGTGATAGGGAGAAGAAGAGGTTATAGGCTCTGTCATCCCATGGCTTTTTCCAAGGATGTCTGAATCTGAGTTCTATTTCTAGCTCAAACACTAACCTTATACATCACTTTGAACAGCACATTTCATCTCTATGATAACTATTCTCCTATCCTTGGTCTGCCACATGCATTTAAAATGTTAACTGACCAGGATATTATGAATTTATACCATACCCAATGGAATTCTTTAGGCTGATAATACAGCAAATCCAAGCAACCAACCAATCAAAAAAACTCACCACCTTCCCAAAAAACCCCCAAAACAAACAAAAAACCCATACAAACCCCTCAAAACCTCAAAAAACCTAGTCTTGAATTTTATCACAAGAGCAGGAATTGAAAACAACTCTGCTGGTTTTAATCCTTGCAAAAGAAAATTTTGCTAAGAAAGAACACAAGCCTATATCAACTTTGCCATGATAATGTCACTTTTCTGCTTTTGCTAGTATGAAATTTGAGTCTTGAGAAAAACAAAGAACCAAAAATGGTGTATGATTAAAGGAAGACAAGAGTGGTACCTTTCAAATTATTTTTGTAATTACAACAAAGAATAAAATCCATCATAGGGAAGATCACTATATAATAGGAAAAAGCACATAGTTATTGACCAAACCATCTTCCATCTTTGATGTCAATCGAATAAAATCATCATTTGTGTTGCATTAAAACTAAAAGAGGAGATGGGCTGGAGCCATCTGACTTAACTGTGTTCCTGCATCTGGAAATGTTGCTTTCCCTGGTAGATCCACCTTTGTCCTTAAGACTCAGCCCTCTTGATTTCCCACATTTTCATAAGTGATTCATGAGAGATTCACACACAGACTTCTAGTGAATGCTCAGAGTGATGGCAGGTAATCTCCCCTCTGTTGTTTGCTCATATTTGGCATCAGACTACACAACTAGCCTTCTCAGCAGTCTTTCCTCCTTCTGGAGCAAGCCTGAGGTCCCAAACCTTTGTTCTCCATGCATTAAAGTTGGCTTTGGGAAAAGAAGTGACTGGGAGAAGATACCAGCAGTCTGTGAGCTCTGCAGATGGTTGTGTCACTGTCCCCCTGTTCTGTGATTGAGTTTATTGTCTCTTGGTTTCTGTTGCTGGGTGGTGGATCTCCACAGACAGCTTGCTTCAGTACGTCTGCAATAGTATGAAAGTGAAATGCCTACAGCTGTCTTAGCATCCACTTCATGCATACTGATTCCAATACAAATTGTCATTCTAGCCCAAGAAGTTATTCCTTGATCCCTCTTAAACAAACAGTACTGTCCTTCAGAGCATGATTCAGAGCACTTTATAGGAAGTGTAACCTTTCCTGATAACTCTAGGAACCTGAAATGAGACAGTGAGGATACTCCCTGTTGTGTCTGCTTTCTGCTTAGTATTAAGGTTTTGAGTGAACTCTGTAGGCTCAGAGGCATTTTTTTAATCTATTATTGCATTATGGCATAAATAAAATTTTCCTTACTGCCATTTCATTTCTTACTACATCCTGCCCAAGGGATGCTCTGAGGCTATGTCCTCTGAAACTCATAACCTTTATGAGGACAGAACCTATTCCATCACCCACCATGAGTTCTCTTTTGCTGGGCTAGTTTTCAATTTTGTCTAGTTTTCCATTTTGTGATTAATTTCAATCTAGGATATTACAAACCTGATTATACCCTGATAATTCAGGGTATTGCAAACATTGCAGCATTAGAATGTATGTGTATGCCCAGGCATAGCATAACTGTAAATGTTTGATGAACACTGCTCAGCTGTGTTGGAGCAAAATGTTAGTTGCCTAAAAAGCAAATAGTGCTGGGTGTTCCACTTCTTGCAGGTAAACTTTGCAATTTCTTTGATGCTAAATCTTTTGCTCTTCCTCTGTCATTGACACTGGTTGGATTAATCAGCTCCTGACACATTTTAACTATCTTTCAGACAATTCAATCAGCCCGACGGCACCTCTTTTCAAGCCCACATTTCTTGCATAACCAAGTGTCTTGGCTTAATTTCAGTTGGCAAGTAATCCCCATCCAGCTGCTCCCTCACTTCCCTCTGGTGGGACAGGGAAGAGATTGGAGGAGTAAAAGTGAGAAAAGTTGTGGATTGAGAAAAAGACAGTTTAATAGGGAAAGAAAGGATGTGTATGCAAACAGAGCAAAACAAGGAATCATTCACTACTTCCTATGGGCAGAAAACCCTTCAGCCATCTCCAGGAAAACAGGGCTCCATCACACGTAATGGTGACTTGGGAGGACAAACACCATTACTCTGTATGTCTCCCCTTTCCCCCTTTCTTTTTCTCTCCCCAGTTTTACATGCTGAGCATTGATGCTATATGGTCTGGAATATTCAATGGTCCAGTTGGGGTCATCTGTCCTGGCTCTGTCCCCTCCCAACTCCTTGTGCACCCCCAGTCTCCTCACTGTTTGGGTCAGGTGAGAAGCATAAAAGGTCTTGGCTCTGTGTTCAGTGTAAAGCACTGCTCAGCAATAGCAAACCCATCTCTGTGTATCAACACAGCTTCCAGCAAAAGTCCAAAATACAGCCACATACCAGCTACTCTGGAGAAAATTAACTCTATCCCAGCCAAAAATATCACACAAAGACACTATAAAAATTCACTGTAGAGCTATCTCGTCTAGGAGGAAAATTCTGGACATGATTTCCGTCAGAAAGACACTGTGCAAATGAACAAACAACAAGAAAAAAAATCACAAGATGCAACTGTTGAAGGAAGACTTCTCCCTGTGTTGCATATTTTCATTCTGATGAGGAAAACAGAAAACAGTGGCAGGAGCAGTGATGGGAAAGGGAGCTAGAAGTGAAAACAGCTCTGCTAACAGTAGCTGGCATGTTTCTGCCAATTTTTATGTAATCCTTATTATCTGCTATAGAAGTCTTACCATGCTTCTGTGAAGAAAATGATTTAATGCTATTTTTACAGGCAAAACCAGAGGTAAATTGAGAAAAAACTGAGGGAGGCTAAAATTGCTGAGAAACTGGAAGCACTGGAAGTTCTTTCTATTGCTCTATTTTTATTTCTTTAAAATTTTATTAACAATGTGTTGGAATCACACATGGAAAGAAGCAGAACAGTCTTTTTCATCTCTCTTTTGTCTGCCCTCACACAAGGTTTAGGATATAATCCAATGTTTTGCATTTTGTGGAATAAGTGGTAAGTCTCACAGAATTCCATGTGTGACAGCGATATTGATACCTGGTTCAGTATGTATCCTGTATCGTTCCAATTTAGAACTTAATTAAGCTTCCTGGTTTGAGTCAAACAACTTTGCATTTGCTATGGTCAAAGTGTTTGTATAGCACAAATGTAGCACTGTGTAGCTCACAGGAGAGTTTGATCTGTTTCCTTAGGGCTGCAATCCTGTGCAAAATTGGTGGAGATAGGTTAGGAATGAACAGATCTTTTTCTACCCTATGTTCTATAGCTCTGCATAGAGTTGGCCTAAAAATAGACTTAGGAAGATAAGCTGGTTCACATTCAGCTAGGAGAGAAGTATATAGGTTAAGTGGTGTTAGTCACTGAGCAATTGATTTAGTTTTAGATCCTTCCAAAAACTGCAGTCTCGTTGATGGCTCGTTGGGGCTATCGTGTTATGATGGAGACAGTTTGCATACTTGACGGGATGATAATACCTTTTTGCACTGTAAATAGTTTTTATGTTGATGGGATTTACATTTTACACAAACTCCATGTGACAAACACAAATGACAGACACTGTAACCTAAAACTGGAATCTAGACTTCACACATCCCCTCTATTGCTGCATTTCTGATGGGCTTTTTCTTGCCAGTCCAGTAGGGACTTGAAATTTTTGGGTTTTTTAAACTGGATATTATTATCTTTTCTTGTAGAATATTTCAGTAAATAAGTAAATAAATATATTGTAAAAGTTTTGGGAGTAAATTTTATTATATGAGTTGTTCTCAAATGACCATAAATATTCTTCTTCTGAAGTCTTATTAGGGCATAAAACTTTGGTGCTTAATAGCTTAAGAGGCTTATGAAGAAAATCTGGTTATTTTTATGATCGTTTTCTAAATTGCTAAATCTGTCAAATTTGATTACCTTTTATAAATTTGCATTAGTTAGAGGACACTACTATTAGCATGTTCCTGATAGATTCCCCATGTCAGCTGAACTGGACAAGAAAATAAGTATTAAAAACAAACATGTGTTTCATTAAAAAAAACTGGGCCAAAGGAGTCTGGCAAAACAAATAATGCTCATACTTAATTTCATTGTTTCTTTTAGCATAGTGGATAATTTCTTATTCTGACTAACCTACATGTCATGTCTCTAATCCCCTTTCTACTAAGAAATCATCCTATACCAGGTCTTCAAGGAACATTTGGCATTTATTTTGTGAAATTCTCAATTTTATGGAAAGAAGATTTACCTATATTTTATGCCCATTGACAAGTGATTAATTTTTGCCTTCTCTACAAAGTCAGTACAACTGAAGAGTTATTTCATGTCTATGTGATTGTGTTCCTCTTTGGAAGGAGAAGGGCTAAACCAGACATGAATGAAATACAACTTCTACTATTTTTTTTTAATTTTTTTTTTTTAATGGCATTTCCCAGGGCTTGTGTAGGAGCTGCATAACACATAGAGCTGGTAACAATGTCTCTCAGGGTTTCAGCCTAGCCTATAGCAAATCGCTGATCTGATCTGAGAATTCAAAATTAAATGAGGAACTGTCCTGGAAAGAATGGAAAGCAATATAGAGCTACTTCAAAGGGCTTCTTACATTACAGATATGGGTGACCAGGTACTTACGCAAAAAGTGTTACTCCAACTCTTGATTTTGGCAGCTGTGAATTCTTATTGACATTCTAGTTAAGAATCTTTCCCTAATAGAGGTTTTCTGCACTGTGTTATCTGAATTTACCACTCTGTTTTCAGTTCCGCATCAGTCTTCAATGATTTGGTACATGCTTTGGGTAGGGGTAGGGGTGCAGGTTAGACACCCTGATGTTAGAAAAGGACTTCAAATTGATATTTAAAAACTTGTCGTAGAATGCAGAGATAGACATCAATCTGGACGTCACAAATTGGCCTTTGCAGATTACGCACAGAGATTCCCATAGGTTACAGAAAAGTGGCATTTGGAATCTTGAGACTCTGGACACTAGATCTGTGTCTCAAGACATGAAAATCCCATTGAATATCACTGGAAGACTGAGATTTTTTTCTAATAGAGGATGGAATTTCATCGAGCAGGTTTTATAGTAATAAGATATATTCTTCTACCTAGAAATATAAACCTATGTATTGTTGCTACCTTTTCTGGCTTGCTGAGTTTTAAGTTGCAGTGTTTTTCTTGTTCATGGATGTTAACTGCAGCCAGAAATGGGGAGTATGACAAACATCATTGCACAAAGCTTCCAAGTAGAGTGTATAGAGAGGATACTACGGCCATACAAATTGAGTTCATTGCAACCAATGTTATTACTCTGAGTGTGTTTGGGTTGGATAGTGGCTGGCGTCTTCTGTAGAAATGCCCATATCTTTGACACAAGCTGAATGGAAAGATGTACTGGTTTTCTAGTTCCTTGATGAATGACAAAGGCAAAAATGATGCTTTGCCAAGATGACTTGGACATGTTATTTACTATATGTTCCTAGGGCAAAGTAATAATAAATAAGAAATATTTGTCCTGGAAAAGAAAGATTTGCAGGCTGTTTCCTTGCCAACAAATGATATCTTTTGCAAAGCAATGCATCTGTGAAGAAATGCTCATATTATTTATAAAATATTCCCAAAGCAAGGAAAGAGGCTGACTCAGATGAAGCAAACAGCTCTTTTGTGTGACATCCAAAAGTACTAACTGTGGTGGAAGTAGAATTTTGTCCTTTAGCTTTGAAAAGAAAGCAGAGCTCTCTAATAGCTCCAAATGTTATGGCTGTTACTAGAATGAATTGCAATTAGTATGTCAGTGTGTCAGGGTCTTAGTCATTGATCAGGACCTCAGCATGTTAAAGTTGATTAAAAAAAAGATCAAACAACTTCTCTTCACCACAACTGGCTCACAGCGTCGGGCAGAGGAAAACAGATGGGTGTACAGACGTGGATCAGCATACGCAAAGCAGTGCAACTGTTCATTGTCATAGAATCACAGAATGGTTTGGGTTGGAAGAGACCTTAAAGATCATCTAGTTCCACTCCCCCTGCCAGGGCTGGGGCACCTTCCACTAAATCAGCTGCCCATGGCTGCATCCAACCTGGTCTTGAACTTTAACAGAGTTAAGAATCATCATCTGGAAGGAGCCTGAAGGCATCAGGATTAAATTGTTGGAAAGATATGGATAAAAGTAACAGAGGAAAATGGTAAAGACATTAAAAAACAAATGAAAGAGGCTGGTATCATCAGCCAGTCTGCAATGAAAGATAGCACTGCTGTTAAAGAAGTTTTTGCCACTAGGCTCCCATTTCCGTTACATAGGTTTATTGGCACAGATCAGTTGTCATATGTGGTAGCTTGAACTAAGTGCCACAAAATGGGGACCATGAACAAAGAAATCCCTGGGCAATTATACTCTTATAATTTTGCTGACTGATATTGCTGATAGGCTGACTGATGGGGGAGGAGGCAAAAGGTGCTTTGTGTACTCTTTTGTACTTACGCCGAGCAGAAAGAATCTGCAAAACTCACATATCACTGTCATATATCCACATATGTGGCCATAAAGAACAGGGTGTAAAAGGTAGAATAAAATGCCCCAGTGTGTAAACTAGAGACTTAGAAGAGAAGAGTAAATTAATTGTAAAAATATTTGTTGTTCATGATTTCTGTAATAGGTTTTTATCTTGAATAATATTTATTCAAATATATTTAAAATCTGCTGAAAACTTATAATTTTACAGGTGATTCATTGGGTTTTCTTCTTTAAAGCCATTAAGACCTGACTGAGCAATAGAAATGATATGGCTTTCCTGTACAACTATGTGCAATGTATGAATATAAGTGATGCAAACTTTAAGTGAAACATTGATGGAGAAGCAATGAGAGTTATTTTGTAACACAATTTACTCATTACTGAAGACTGGTTAATATATATACAGAGCTTAATACACATTCTCAAAATTTTTATTAACTTGAAAGAGGAATTAATCTCTGATCTTTCATTTATACATTGTGCAGTATTACTCACAATTTATTCCTGTGAAAGTGCTCTTTAACATAATAATATGTCTACATAAAATGGTTGAAGGACATACCCTAAAACAATGCATGCTACATGGGGCTTTGACAACATTGTAATAGAAAGTTCTTTCCTCTGAAATGAGTGTTCTTTATGTCAGGATTATTTACTGGACTCCTCTTTATAAGTCAGAGAATTTCATCTAGCACCCATGGTGGGGCTTATGGGTAGGTCTACTAAGAATCCAGCCTGAATCTTTGTACTTATAGGTCAGGTTTTACGCTTGTTGCTGCTTCTAATCAACAGAATTGCTGTTTTTGACTAGTTGATCGCGCTTTTATTCATTGACAATTAAAGATTATTGTAATTGTAGCTCACGTCTTTTCCCTGTGATGAAACTCACAAGGTTAAATCACATCTTTGATGTGAGGGCTAAGCCAGGTCTTTGATCTGTAAACAGGGGCAGTAAAACTGAAAGAGTCTCACCTGTTTGTGAGTAATTACTGTATATTAATCTGAAGTCAAGTCTGAAATTACATTGCTATATTAGCATATCAAAGGCTTTCAGAGCAGAATATTATTTGACTAGGAGTTGGCTATTTAAGATAAGCTTGCAGGATGCCAGCAAAGTCATATTGCATACATAGAAAAGAAAAGCAAAAAGGAATTCTAATCAGCAGAATATATATTCCAACTCAAAAATATTTGTACACAAGATATATGAATGCAGAGAATTTTATTAGGCTCCATTGCTTTTTCTCACAGTGTAGGTGAAAAGAAATCAAATGGAGGAACTACATCTCAGTACTTGATGTTTTACTGGAAGTTACAGTGATCAGGTTTTTGTAACGCATTTGTAATTTCAGTTGGTCTTTTCAAATTTCTTGTTTGCTCCAGGTGATTAGTATGGCTTTAGAATGTCAAGAAGGATAGAAATTTCACTAACCCAGTAAGCTCTGAGTGTGAATAAAAAACTTGTAAGAAGAGATGACGTATGCTTCAAACCACCTCTGGTTGCAGAGGGAATTGAATTTATGTTGCCAGCTCCAGGCTGGGCTGAGCCAATGAGGATGACCTGAGTCAGTCACCTGTGCAAAAGGAAATGCCATGGGTTTCTGTGGGGCAATGGCATGATGGTCTTTGCCTGAACCACCAATCTGGGAGTGGTGTTGAGCACTAGGAAAAACTTTCCTTTCAGTGGTTACTGTTGGGTGGTGTCAATTCAGTGTGTCGGTGGCTGTGAAACTAAGCACTGAACTCTGCTTCACTCCTGTATAAAAGTAACTTAAGCTCCCACTTGAGATTATGAATTCCATTTCCAGAGCTGGGTGCAGTAATGCTGAGTGTCATTTTGCCTGCATGAGTCTGTTGGAAAATCTGAATCTAAACTATGGCACTGGGAGTTATGATCATTAACCTTACAGTTTCATGACAATAAATATTGCTGATGACTGAAAGCACAACTGTCTACATCAATGCCTTGAACAGAAGATGACAAACCTAAACAAATATTGAATAAAATCAGCTTGGCATGGAGGATAGTCTATTCCTTTCTGCGATGTATCTTGTTATCTTTTGAAAAGGAATGACTCCTTATTACTGAACATTACAGAGATGGAGTAATGGACATATATATTGCTCTCCTGCGGATGATGATTGTATATTAGCCTTAAACACAATTTCCAAAAAATAGAAGAAAATTCAATTAAAAGATCAAATAATTTGTATATTGTTTTATAACTCTGTATACTAGCCAAACTTAAATAAAAGTTAAAGTAAGAAGAAAAGCCTGATTCATTACTTAAAATCTAGACCATTTTCTTTGTCCTCTGTGAGTTACTACTTTTTGTGCTGGTTATTTGCAGTTCTTTATAAATCTATAGATTAGACACTTCAAGTTCTTTTTATCAGCTGTCCCGAGAGATTTTACTATGAAGACTCAGAGAAAAAAAAAAGACACCTTTTTCTGCAAGAATAATCAATTTTTCACTAAGACAAAGTTTAACTCCTATATTCGTTTTCCAGATGCCTGTTGAATAAAATGATTTGCTTTGGTTAGATAAAGCTTTGAGTAGTAATATACAGAAAGTGTATGTAAAAATCCTATCCAAACACAATAATCAGAATCTACTGCGTATAATAAAGGGTCTTCCAGGGGAATGGACTGATTTTGCGTGTTTGGCTCACACAAGTTTCAGTCTAGCAAAACATATTATTGGCCTTTGGCTGATATTTAGTTTTTTATTCTCTACCCTGCTACCCCACTTTTGTGTTGATATTTCTTTACAAATATCAACACATGAAGGACGTATTAAGAGGGAAGGATGAATTAACAAGTAGAATTTAAAATTAAAGAAACTGACTTTACAAAAGCTACACATAAATTATATATACAGCCAAGAAAAGTTCAAGAATGCTCAACTGCACATAAAAGTAGATGGTTCTGCAGCTTCAGAAGCTCATTAGTTGAGATGCTAGGGGTTATTACACAAGGCATCAACCTGTAACTCCTTCTCTAGAACTCAACTTAAATGGACCTATGATGAATGGAATAACAGGTCTTTTGCCTATTTATTTTTGCTTTTATTACAAGAGTGATCATGAAATAATATAGAAGTCTAAAAGAATACTGTCACTGTGGTGTGCAAGATTTTCCTCCTTTGGATGAGTTACTGTAATTATCTTCATACTTAATGAAACTCAGTTGCAAGGTAAAATATATTAGAATAAACTTCTTTACCTCAGCAGTGGAGTAGTCTGTGGGAACATGTCCAGTGAGTAACAGAAGTTCATACGTCAAGTCTAAAGTTGAGAAATGACCATTTTTCAATTATTTTCTCCATAACTTTATGTCTTTGGTTTAAAACATGCAAGAGATTTTTCCTTCTCTTCTTAGACAACAATTCCTATCTCACACCAGAAAAATCACCTAGCCTCATTAAGTACAAAGAGGCCAATGTTTCAACATTGGTTCATGGGACTATCTCATAAAATATTTCCAAAGCCTTAAAATTAAGATGATTTTCTTGCATTTTATATGGCATAGTTACAGCCAATATTAATATTTAAAGCAGATAATGTAACCGGAACATGTATGAAAGATGTGAAGGAGTACCTTGAGTCTTTTAGGGTATTTCCCATATATTCCCTTCAATAAAGTTTACCAGAATGGATAATGGACCTGAAGAGTGTGAGCAATTTGCATCCCTCTAGCCTAGACCAGTCTACGTGAATGCATATTTTTGGGCCAGTATCTTGACTGACTGAACTCTGATGCTCTGGTTCATAGTTGCAAAGATATTATCAGCTCACTCACAGCTTTACTTTGATCATATGTAAAAGCATTCTGGTTTTGAGACTGTACTTTCATACCTTGAAGTGTATTTCAGAGACATGTTTCTGAAATGTGTCAGCATTCTTCATAGAGTCACCAGGTTTTGAAAATGGAAAGAAGTCTTTTCCTTTATGTCTGCTTTTCACCTTTTTCAGATAAACCTTTCTTGTCTGATTGCTATTGCAGTGATGTACTTTTATATGAATGTTCTCCCACAATTTGTCCCCTTCAACATATGTTCCCACATTTTGTCAGTACAGCGTATCTTTCTGTTGTCATCACCATACTCCTGCTGCATCTTTTGCCTTTGCCTTTAAAGACTGTAATCATCTACATTATCCCCACCTACTACTTTTTTTACATCAGACTCAAATTTTGTGTCTATAGCCTTACTTCTGTATTCTAGTAGAGTGTTTGTCCTCATACCTCTGTTTTTCCTGCTATTTACAGAGCCTTGGGGAAGAATTTGTAGTAAAAATCATTGAAACCATCTCTTTGTCTTTCAGCTAAACCTTTTTCCTATTTTATTCTCTGCAGCCTCTATAAAATACTATGACTCCAAAAGTTGTAATAAGATTTCCAAAGTTTCTTCACAGAATCACACGATTCTTAGGGCTGGAAGGGAGCTCTGCAGATCATCAAGTCCAACTCCCCTGCAGTGAGAGCAGGTGACGCAAGAATGTGTCCAGGTGAGTTTTGAAAGTCTCCAGAGAGGGAGATTCCATGACACCCCTGGGAAGCCAGTTCTAGTCCTCTGCCAGCCTTAATATAAGGAAGTTCTTCCTCATATTGATATGGATCTTGTATTTAAATTTGTGGCCATTGCTCCTTGTTCTGTTGCAGGGCATCGTTAAAAAAATCTTCCTCTTGACACACCCCTTTGAGATATTTATATGTACTGATGAGATCACCTCTCAGCCTTCTCTTCTCTAGACTAAACTTCTCTCCTCGTGAGAGAGGTGCTGCAGACCCCTCACCACACTTGCAACCCCCCACTGGACCCACTCCAGTAGCTCCTTGGCTTTCTTGATCTGTGGAGACCAGAATTGAGCACAACACTCCAGATGTGGCCTCTCTAGGGCTGAGCAGAGGGACAGGATCACCTCCCTCGACCTGCTGGCCACACTCTTCCCAACACATCCCAGGATACCATTGGCCTTCCTGGCAGCAAGGGCAGACAGCTCACAGTCCATTTGTCATCCCCAAAAACACCCAGATCCTTCTCCACAGAGCTGGTCTCTAGTAGATCAGCCCCGAACCTGTACTGACATTTCGGGTTATTCCTCCCCAGGTGCAGTACCCAACACATGCTTCTGTTGTACTTTAATAGGTTCTCTTTGCCCAACTCTTTAGCCTATCAAGGTCCTGCCAAATGGCAGCCCAGCCTTCATGGGTATCAGCCACTCCCGTCAGTTTTGTATCATCAACTGGACATTATTCTACAGTCCTTTTCTTCTCTTTTTTCTTTCTTACACCTTGCCAAAAGATTATACATACTTGGTTTTGGTTCAGTTTCAGTCTGAATTAGTGTACATTTCAAATTTCTGATGAGTTAGAAACTTCCTGGATCCTGCATGTCTTCAGAAAAACTGGTTTTTTTAATCACAAATTGCACAGTTTGAGCAACTGACAAGAATATCAACATGAAAGAATTTCAAGGTCTGAAAATGCTGGAACAGAGATAGCAGGAAGGCAGAAAGACCTCCATCCATCCCGTTTTGAACTCAGGAGAAATCTGTCTAAACCTAGACATGTCGAATGAATTAAATGTTTCAGGCTTAGCAAATGGGCATTTTTTCTGTTTTAGGCTGTTAAACTGAAAAAAGTCAGAAAGCTGTACCCCTTCATCAAAATGGCATTTACTAGTATTTTTATTTTTCCTATTTTTGTTCATTGTTTGACATTCTGATATCATATGATATTCTGATATTCCAGAATGATAAATTTGATAATGAGTAACTATCGTGAATACGGAAGATATAAAGGGTTCAAATTCACTTTTAGTATTATGACATATCAATAAAGATACGTAGACATTGCAAACTTATTAAAATGGCAGTTCCTCCAGGATTAACTAAATACTTTGAAACATTTATCTACAAATTCGATGGCAATTTAGGGGGAAAGAAAAACCTCACAACAACATGCTTCATTATTAAGATACTTCCAGTGACAGGAAAAGAACCTGGATAGAAATAGCAGTGTAACATAGATAAGAGATCTTGCTGAGGCTTGGCACCAATGCTTGAAAAATGAATTATCTGTAAAATGCAGTGCTTGTGGAAACATCTTATTTGTCTAATTACACTTACAGCAAAATGCTGTGTGTAGGAAAACAGCATGAGGTGGCGTTATTTAATCTTATTTAAGTAAACATTATTGTGTATTTTTCCTTTTATAAGAACTCTAATTTGCATGTGCACATATTAATTAGCACATCAACTCCAAACTGCTTATGAAAAAGAAAATGGTGCTGTTATACTTTGTGCCATGTACCATTCAGCTTTATATACAAAGAACTTTTAAAATATGTATGCAGTGAGCAAAATGTTATAAACTCCTTCAGTTATTTTCATCACTCATGACCTGTAGATTTTTATTTCTACCAACACAATTAATATTGAATTTCTAGCGTCAGTTTTAGTGCTTATGCAGACTTTATGCTAAAATTCTACTTAGTAACTTGCTGCTATGCTGATTTTTTACTAACATGTGGCAGGGATTTCAGTAGGTGATTTGGGGTTAAGACTTGCAGTTGTGTTAAGACTGAAAGTAAACTCCATTAAATTTATAAAGATGTTTATAATCTTGTAGTTTTAGTCATGGATACAAATATCAACAACAGAGCTATTTTTTCTTTTAAATAAAACCCAAACCATCACTTTTATGAAAAGATTACTGAACATCAGCCGTGTCTTATAGCTGTGTATTTAAAGGCCCATACATTTTAAGGGGTCTTAATTTGCAAACAATACCAGCAGACCGATACATTTGTTGATCCACTCAAATATGGGTATTTTAATGGATTTATCTTTTGAAAAGTATTATTTCTATAATTTTTTAGTGTGGTCTCAGTCCATGGTAATTTAGTGTTAAAAATTGTGGGTGAACCAGAAGAGACAGAATTTCAGTCTCAGAGCTCTGAGCACATTCTCCATGCCCAGATAGAAAACTTCCAGAAGGTATCCATTTTATCTTACTTTTGAGAAAATTTGTTATCAGATGTTAGAAGTTAATGTCTAAACCATATAAATAAGGAAATCTGACTAAATCTGCTTAGAGCTATCGTGTCTTCACCTTTCCATTCACTATCTTCTTGATCACCCTGTCAGTGGAGAGGTGTTCCACCAAGATTTTCCTCGACTGTTTTTTCCACTCTTTCTACCCCAGCTTTGCCCTTTCTTACCCTCTTCTGTCAATTAAGTCAGCTGTACCTCAGCCACTCATTCTTAGGGCAGCAAAAGTGCCTTTACCTGCCTCTTTAAGAAACTCTGAGCTAATGGTGGTCTTCAGAAACACTTGTGCAAGTGGAAGATGTTCATATTGAAGCACTTTTGCTCATGGTAGCAGTTAATTTTTTTCTTGTAAAATGAATTTAACCACTAGGAAGTACCTTCGTTTGTGCAGAATGCTGAAGCAGTCAACTTATGATTCAGAGCTCAGCAACATTTGAGCTAATTTCCTCATAAGAAGAATTCTTTTATTTGCAGTTCTTTTAATAAGGTTACAGTGGACATAACATTATTTCTAAATAAGAGAGGCAATATTTGAAGGAATTAACTAGAGAAGAAAGTTGATACTGTTTTGTGAAGGCAGAAGGCTTATCAAATTACCTGCAGGCATCAAACCCTGTACCTTTGGTCTTATCAGGCTTTTAATGTACAAATATACCTCCAACATCTCTAATTTCAGCCACTAATCTATTTACTAGGAAAAAGTACTGCTAAAGCACAGTCTGCTTTGAAAATATTCCACTGTGAAAATGGCAATGAGAAAGTCCATTGTCAATAATTTGCATTCCAAACACATTCTGTTTTCAAGTAAACAAATACTTGTTGGATTTCAATATGCAGATATTGCCAGAAATCCGAAAAATTGTGATTTTATACCACTAATCATCCCCATAGGATTTTAAATTCATTTTAGCATTAGAATTGTTACACCTGACTTCAGCGATATGTTTGCTACATATATATGTCCACAGACTAGTCTTTAGCCAATGTAAGTACTTGGACATCTGAATACCTATTTTGGCAAGAGAGTGAGCATCCTTCAGAAGTGCCTCAGCCTTTCTACTGTCTTTTGGAAGAGCATAGCTCATTGTCTTAGACTTAGTGCTGAACCTTCAGTAGCTGAAATTAAGTGAAATTTCAGTCTTGAATAATTTATGTGCTCTGAGCCCATCATGTGAATATGAAGAACATATTTCTGATGAATCAAGAGGTACCAGTTTTGAAGAGAGAGCTTGCAGAGAAGAATTCCCTAAATGGAGAAAGGTTAATCATTATCCAGGCTCATTCAAAATGAAGCCCCACTGCAAAGACAGCCTCTTGCTGTTCTCAGGCAGTATTTCATCCATGAAAGTAAATCTAGATTTACTAAAAAAAGCCTCTGAGCTTTCTCTAGATAGCCAAATGTTGTTATTTAAAATATTGGACCATATTGGACAATGTATTGGTAAAAATACATTTGTGAGTGCTAAAGAGGAAGTTCTATAAAACACAGAGCCATTATTGATTTAAGTGCTCTGCATGAATAACTGGCTAAGTCTAATTATGTCGGTTCAAGGAAAATGAATGTAATCTAGAACATCTGACAAAGCACACCAACTAATTTTGTTTGTCCAAAGGTCATATTTATGCCTCACAGATTTTATGGGACAATAGTTGGTTTTTTCCCCCAAATGATATTTTTTCCTCTTTTTCCTATTTGCAATAATCTGACATATCTCTGTTTCAGAATGAAATCTCCGTTTATGACTGATGCTGTGGTCCTCAGGTAATGTTTTTTAATTCACTAATTAAATTTCAATATTTAATTAAACATGTGTGCATGTCTTTGGTGAGAAGTGCTGAGTAAGCCAGTCAGATGCATCTGTTTGCAATGGGTTAGGTCAGGACAGACTTAAGCACATGCATTAATTACTGTGCAATAACAAGATCCGTGTGAAGGATTTTTGAGTATTAGTTGTCTCTGTGACAGAGTAGTTATTAATATGTAGAACAATGCACAGCTGCAGAAACAGGTTACTTTTAATTTCCCTTTCCCGCTTTGCTGGAGAGGTGGTTGTTGGAGTTCAGGAGAAGCAGGATACTAAGTTTGTCGCCTCTGGCCATGTGAGTCCGAGGTGTTCCTGGAGGTCGTCTGTGGTCAGGTGTCCCCAAAGGGGGACATGGTGGATGGGGTATACGAATTGAGAGCATCTTCTACTCAGTTGCATTTTTACTACTTGGCAAATGACCCTGAAGAGCTGCCCATTGGTTGATGTAATGTGCCAATTGGCAAGTATTCCTGTATCATTCTAGTTCTCATACCTCTGCTGTTTATGTGTTTGGGTTTGGAGGATTTTTAGATATCTTTTTTTTTTGGGGGGGGAGGAGGGGCATTTAACGGGTTTTTGGTTTTGTTTTCTTTATGTTTGTTTGGCATTTTGTTTGTTCATTAGTTTTAGATAATGGCTAACTCTCCTTTATTTAATGATATATACACCCCTAAAATCATGATGTTCTGAAAGTGAAACTGCAAGCCTCTAGAAAAAGCCTGCTTACTGGTGTGCTGCCAGATCAGTAGGCCATGACACCTTTCGAAACTTAACTATTTTCACACAGACCAACCAACAGTACGGAAGCTTAAGCAGAGACAAGATAGATAGAGATGGACATAATCATTTAGGTTGGAAAGGACCTCCAAGATCATTAGGATGAATGCATTTCTCAGGCTGAGGATCTAGATATAGGTCTAAGCCCTGGCATTCAGCTCCCAGTTCTATCCTGCATTCCCTGGATAAACTTGGTCAAATCACCCTCCTCACAGTTTTGTCTCTGACTTCTGAACATGCTACTGCAAAACATTTACTTCTCCAAAGTTTTCTATTATTTATGTATCTTCAGGTGAATGTATCACACTGTCTGGCATAATCATTTTTTGGGAGCAATGACCATACAGTAATTAATACATAATTACACATAGCAGGACCTGCCTTTCATGGACCGATGCTGGTTGCTCTGCATTTTTAGTGGCATGACACACAATGTGCTCCATGACCTTCTCTGGTATTGAGTTTAGGCTGGCAGGGCTACAGTTCCCCACATCTCCCTTCCAGCTCTTCTTGTAGATAGATTTGCAACTTGCAGCCACCTGGGACTTCTATGGTTAGCCAGGGCTGCTGGTAAATGGTGGAAAGTGCCTTAGTGAGCACTTCTGTTGGCCCCCACACCCTACACCTTCACCTCTTGAGTGGATCCCATCCAGTCCCAGAGACTTGTGCAGATTTAAGTGGCAAAGTAGGTCACTGATCATTTCCCCTTGAATTATGTGGGCTTCATTCTGTTCACTGTCCCTGTGTTTCGGCTAAAGGGGCTCGGTACCTGGAGACCAACTATTAAAGACTGAGGCAAAGAAGGCATTTAGTATCTCAGCCTTCTCCTCGTCCTTTATCCTTGTGCTTCCCTCTGCATGCAATAAAGGATAGAGATTCTCCTTTTCTCTCCTTTCGTTGCCAATGTATGTTTAGAAATGGTTTTTCATAGTTTTTTATGACAGTAGCCAGATTAATTTCTAGTTGGGCTTTGGCCCATCTGACTTTTCACTTGCATAACCACACAGCGTCCTTGTAAGTCTTCCTGAGTTGCCTGCCCCTTCTTCCCTCAAGATCAGGCATTAATGCCCTTCACACAAATGAAAGAAGACCTCACCTGCAGAGGGAGAAACAGGTTTGCTAGTGGATGCTACTTCAGAATAGGTGTTTTTCCACAGTAAAAATAGCATTTCACGTGGGGAGCCTTGGTGCAGGATGAGCAAAAATAACAAGCTGGGTTTGTACTCTTCTGCAAGAAGTTCTGTAAAAAGTCATATGGTAAAGCTTGCTGTAAATAATCTCCCCCTGTTATCAATCAGCTTTCAGCATGACAAGTATGCTGCCAGTCTGCTCCACTGGCTCAATCAATGGCACATTGAGAATGCACTTCTTGTTTGTGGCATCCAAGCCTGCCTTCCATCATTTCAGCAGTTCGTATTATCCTTGTTATGATGACCTGATGATTTAATGATGTAGTGTGCTAAGGGGAAAAGATGAGTTTTAGTTGATAAAAACCTACAGAAACCTATTGCTGTGTGGGAGACCATGCAAATTATTTGTAGATTTGCTTTCCTATTTTGAAAGAGTAGTATTCTTTTTTTTTCTTATTCAAACCTTGATGTTATAAAGGACTGGGAGATGGTGGTGGCGAATTATAATATCTAATGCTGTCAATCACAGCTGAGGCCCACATTTCTGAAATAACATTTGCGTGCCAGAACTTGGTCCCTGCCTTATCCTTCATTTCCTCTCTCCCTGCTATCCTGATCTCATGTTTTTTCAGGTCCATATTTTTTTCCATAAATCTCTATTTCACTTCATTTGGCATACAAACTTTGCAGCTTCAAGGAAGACCTTAATATTTTTTGGAAGCTCTGTGGGGTTGGTTGGAAAGGCGGTGATATTGGAGGCTGCTTCTTGCTGCCATTATAACTGTGGTGTTTCACACATACTCTCTCTTATGTCTGTGCCACTCTTAGTTGCTTACTCACTACACAGAGTGTCCCTGAATTAAAAGAAAATAAGATAGGAATTACTAGACTGAATGATATTAGATTAGATGTTAGGAGGATGTTCTTCACTGTGAAGGTGGTGAGGCACTGACACAGGTAGCCCAAAAAAGTTGTGGATGCCCCAACTGGGAAGTGTTCAAGGCCAGGTTGGATGGATCTCTGAGCAACCTGGTAAGGTGCCCTTGCCCATGGCAGGAGGGCATCAGAACTAGATTACCTTTAAATTTCCTTACAACCCAAGCCAATCTGTCATTATATGATTCTATTTTTTTTTTTTTATTGCGAGAATGTAGAATTTTTGTTTGCATCATGTCTTTTACCATTACTGATGGGGCTTCTATGTTCCATGATTAATGAGAAATTGCCGATATGCTATGTCGATGTGAAAAACAACCAGAAAGTGGTTACTTATCTCTGTTACTTCAGAATTTATTGCATTGTTTCCTGTAATACATTCTCCAGTAGCAGAAAGAAAGAATCAAAAGAGCTTGATTTATTTAGAGAGAGATCCTGAAACCCACTCTATGCATACAGATTCTTGCAGTATTCCATCCCTGCTAAAATTATTCCAGATAGACAGCTGTTTCCAACAGTTACCAAAAAGGAGCTCTAGGTATGAGATCTGTCTAGCTGGGTTCTATCATGATAAAAATAGGTTTTATCTCGGTTAAAACACTTTAACAGAAGATCTAACATGATCTTGGCAATAGCTTTGTGACCTCCACCAATATGTGTTTTCTCTTTCCTGTAAAATGAGAGATACAACTGCTTACCACCAACCTCTCACCTCCATATTTAAGCCAAAATTCACCTTTTGTGACCATACACACAGAAACTATCATACAAGCTCCAGAACAAAAGATGATTGAATCCCCTCCCAATGTGCTTTTGAGACAAGGATTTATTGGTCTTAACACAATGTTCAAACTCAGTATCATCCCCAATATATAGAAGTAAAGAGCCTGTCTTTTCCAATTGTGAAAAAAATTGATCTTTTTTCTAAAGTTCATGGGGAAATTTAAAATTTTTTGTTCAGTTTAATATATCTTAAACACTGCTTTTCTCAGTCTTAAAGACTACTTTTTCTCTGAAACCTTCCATAGCTGATATCTGGGCTGCACCACAGGTAATTCGTATCCAGCTGTGAATACTCCAGTGTTCAAGCTAGAAAAATGCTCTAGGTAAAATAGCACTAGAGGTGACAATGCAAATATCCCGTTTGACCAGACAAGACTGCTCCAATTGCAGCCATCTCTCAAATGCAGCTCCAGAACACGACTGTTTCTTTTCTTTCATTCACTTGTCACAGATTAGTCTGTAGATATTGTTGGAGAATACAGAAAATCTTTGGGTTCATTAAATTACTTGGTAACTGATAAATATCGGGGAAAAAACATTGTTTTTTAAATTACTTCCAATTTCGTCATTCAAAACCTTAAGCTAACTTCACATTTGTTGTTATTATTGAAGTGAATTTCCAGAGGTTCGTGATGGCAGATTTGCATTTTAATATCCAGGTCAATTTATTGTAAGACAGAGGCATCTTTCTTGAGCCTGTGTCTGTAACGAGTGATTGTCCTTGTTGACTAATAGGATAGAAGATGGAGGGAGCAGAAGGCAGCTCTGCAAATCCCATGATCACACTTACAGAGCAGCTACAGATAAGGAAACCTTTGCTGCCAGCTTCTGGTTTTGTGTACCTCTACCTTATAAATTGCTGTAGCCAAAAAAGCTGTGATTATATTCAACAGAAATATTAAACTTCAAACTTGACAGAGGTTAAGGGAGAAGAAAATAAATAGGAAATAATTTTGTGGAGCATATGAGGGTTACGATTTTCTGACTCTTTGTTCTTATAATGTTTTTCCTCTGCCTCCCCCTCCTCCTCACACCCCCTGTTGGTGATATGGTACTGAGTTACCTTTGTTTAATCAACAGTCTGATGTGGTAACTCTCACCAGGCTGATTCTTCACATCTCAGACTGTCTGGAGCCTACTTCCATCAAGCAGTGTCATTGTACTTAACACCTTAATGGTCCTGAGGCGAGAGAGAAATAGCAGTTCTTTGAAAGGAGAATAATTACACCCAGACACACAAATGCATTTGGTGCCAGATTTTGTTACCTCAAATAAGCAAAATTAAAACAAATGTCTTCTCTTCTACACTTACAGGGCTTGTTTCTCTCCAGGAGGTTTAGGACAAATGGATTAGGAGACACTAATGACCTAATCCTGTGCCCTTTAAATCCAAGATAATTTTGCCATTGACTTCAGTGGGCAAAAAATCAGGCAAAATGGAAAAATCTCCTGAAGGAAATGATTCTCTTTGTTTGATATTGCTGATGTTTTACCAGCAGTTGCAGAGTGAGACATTTAGAAGGTAGTGGGTCACCAAATGGTTATATACCAATATTTAATATTAGTTAGCTCTACTTATTGTCTGCCATTTTCAAAACATTGATTTCAGTGATCCACCTCAGCCACTTCCCATGGGCATGAGCTACTTTTCAGAAAGTGTTTAAATGTTTCTGCATTTGTGGTGTGCTCCCAGAAACTAACCCAAATCACTTGTCATAAAATTTTGCCATTTCATATGAGCCAAAACAGTGTTTTGTAGGCCACGACAGAGGCCATAGATTCATCCACCCTACCTGTAGTTATGTGTGTTTTCAAGCATTAAAGTTTCCTCAGATGTGCCCTTGAAAATATAAAGCGTGTGTATACTCCACCTCTCAAAACCCAAAATTTGTGCTAACTAAACAGGTCCGTTCAAGACTACATGTAATTGTGCTCATCTGAGGACATGGGGTTTAAACTTCCTCAGTAAAGAGCATATGCACTCCTGCTTGCCACTCAGGTTCCTATCCCAAAACCTTTGATTAATTCCTATAAGAATTAATAAAACCCTAGTTAGGTGTGAGCTCTGGCCTGCAATTGCCCCATACTGTCCTATATTGTCCCATGCTCCCTGGCAAGGTTTTAGCTGATGATGGCTAATAGTCTCTCACCCCATGTATTCAAGCATAGTGCAGGAGCAATAGCCTTTCCCATAAAAGAGGAAAGAGGCTTTCCTGGTTTTAAATAAATATTCATAAGTAATACCACACCAAGTGGCTGAGGTCAAAGGGCTGTCTGGAGCTTGCTTTATTTACTAGTCCATGTGTTTACCCTGCGCTGGCCTGTACCATTTCAGGGGGCATTTTCATATCAAGAACCATAAATGAAAGAAGGAGCTGAAAATAAAGAATTCAGCAGTGTTTTTGGCCTTCACAACCTGTAAACAAACATAACCTCATGCTTGATGGATCTATGTCAATGAACACCAGCTAAAATACAATGAAACCTCTCCTCAGCTCCAGCTGCATTTTTTATTGTCTTCTTGAAAGATGCTGGTGTAGAAGAAATAAGGCATAGAATTTAACAAGAGGTGGAATCTGTACCTAATTTGAATGAGAGTTGTTGCATGGTATGTTTTTTTAGAACTTCCAGCAGATTTAAGCAGCAATAAACAACTTTATGTGCAATTTATCCAACCATATTTTTATTTGCAATAAAAGAGAGAGTAACCAACAAAAGAAAAATGGAACCATTACACATGAAAACAAGCATATAAAAATAATCTCTGAAGGATAAAAAAATGATGATGCTTATGAAATATTTTTACACACTGGTCATTTAAAAGGAATAAATACCTCCAAATACCCCCATGCTTTGGTGTGAGATGAAACACATTTTTCTTAAGAAAAGTCTCATTACTTATAAGTCTCATTACTTAGACTAATTTGTGTCTCAGACATATCTATTAATTTTGAAGCTATATAAATTATGCGTAAGAAGGGAGGTTGTGCCCTGGCCATTTTTGTTAATTTATTTCCATAAAATATGATAGTGGTGTTGGGACAGAAGATGTGCAATACAACCCAAATGTCATAATAACGCAAAAAAGCAATGTGTACTTTTTGTGCCTTAGACTGCTGGTGAAAAAAATAGAATTTAACCATTATATCATGATCATTTAAATAATATAATCAAGAGAACAGGTGTCCACCAGGTAGTAAATGGCATCTTTCAGAAAATTTTTCTTTCTTTATTCTGCTATGTATGACTAAAGGGATAACACAGTTGCTTTTTGTAACTGGATAATGGTCTAATTATTTACACTTCCTTGATTTTATACAGAGGAAGACTATCTTGACAGGTACATTGCCTGGATTTACAACATTAGCAGAAGAAAGTTTCTTACTGCAACAGCTTTATAGCTTTCTCATTAAAGGATATATGAAGTCAGAAGGCAGGTTAGTAACAACTTCACATTTTCACTCTCTTTTCCTTGCTTTTCTATTTAAGAATGAGCTTTTGAATAAGAACTTTCTTAATACAAAGTTGCTGTTCCCCCGTTAGAGAGTCATACCAATAATTTTTCTCCTAGCTGACCATTTACAATTGTACATGAACCAAAAATAATGAAATGCCTACCTTTCATTAAAAGGAATTTGTTTTGAGTTTCTAAAGAAGATTGGAGTATTGTGCATGTGTCTTTTAACTGGAATGTGGAAACCGCATAAAGTTGTTGAATAATAAAGGGGCTTCAGGAAGAGGCCTCAGCTCCTTCTACTTAAGTACTGACTTCTGAAAGAAACGTATAGGTTTCCTTTATAAAGGAGGTTATTGTATTGAAATTCAGGTCTATGAGTATTAAGCTCATACGAATTTTAAAAAGTTACTGGAAAAACTCGTGGGAGAACATCTGTCACAAGGTATTGAGTAGAGAGATATTTTTCACATCTCAGGACTTCCTCGAGACACAGTTTGTTGGAGTTGCAGTAGTGTTTTGGGGAAGGATTTTCTTATGCCTTTTTTTATTCCACCCTCTCCATAACAACAGTTACTTGTTTAGGCTATTGTTGGAAGGACGCTTTTTTGGAAACCATGTTTTGTTTACACAAACTAGAATTATTAACAACCTGGTGGTCTAGACTCTCAGCTGGTACAGAGGAATTTTAGACTATATAGATACTGCTATGGTTTCAAATGCAATAGAACTAAACTCAAACTCATAGATTTTGCAAAAGTTAAAACTCTGCTTAACAGATGAATTGACACATTAACTCTGCTGACACATTAATATCTGCTCTTCCTGATCTGTGCTTGAAAATATTTGCTTACTAGAGGAAAGAAGTTTGGAGAAGTGTATCCAAGTTGGGAATGTTCCATCTTTTCTATTAAACTTCCAACTATGACTTAAGCTATTGTGTTGCATGTGCTATCTGATTATTTCCTGGCTCCGCACTTTAAAATACTGGGAGAAATACTTGGTCAGTAAAACTTACATGGGACCAAGACTTCCTTTCTGTAAATTCTCACTACTAATAGCATCCACTAATTTCAGCAGACTCCTACACTACAAAAGTCTTGATAGTGGAATCACAGAATAGTAGTAATGCTGGACTGTTTTTTGCCTTTTATATATTCTCTGTATTCTTTACACATACATTTGTAGCCTATTATTGTATTAGTAGCTAGTCTCAGTAGTTTTTCCAGTAGCTTTTCATTCCATTTCCCCAGGAATAAAGACTGAACACAGTCCAGGGGCCCCAATCCTATCTTGGTTCTCCCTGGTAACCAAGGCTAAAAAAAACAGCTCTTTGAGTCATTTTCATAAACAAAGTACAGCTACTACCAAAGGCGGGGCTCCAGAAAAAGGTAGAACCAGAAGAGGGAATTACCTCATCACCTGTGCTCCTAATCGGTGATTTTTTGTCAGATATGCTAATTTGCTAAACTTACAAAACTGTATTCTCCCCCTAGAGGGTGGGTGGGTTTTTATGGACATTTTCCATATGTGCTCCTGGAGACCTCCAAAGATCAGGTTTTATATTACCTCCTATATTAATATTATCTCGAAAGTCTGTTGTTTCACTTCTAGGGTCTTTAAGACATCAATAGAATGTTTTGGGTTGGAAGGGAGGTCGTCTAGTCCAACCCCCCTGCAATGAGTAGGGAAATATTCAATTAGATCAGGTTGCTCAAGGTCCTGCCCAACCTGACCTTGAATGTTTTCAGGGATGTGGCTTCTCTCTGGGCAGCCTGTTCTTTCCAGTGTTCCACCACCATCATTGTAAAAAACTCTCCTGTGTCTAGTCTAAATTTGCATTCTCTTAGTTTAAAACCATTTCCCCTTGGCATATCACTACAGGCCCTGCTAAAATACTCATCCCCCTCTTTCTCAGAGGCCACCTTTACACACTGCAAGGTGCTCCGGGGTCTCCCCAGGGCCTGCTCTTCTCCAGGCTGAACAACTCCAAATCTCTCAGCCTGTCTCCATAGCAGAGGAGAAAGCCCTCTGAGCATCTTAGCGGCCTCCTCTGGACCCACTCCAACAGGTCCGTGTCCTTGTTGTGCCAGGGGCCCCAGAGATGGGCACAGATAGGGTGTCACCATTGCAAAGGAGAGAGGGGAAGAATCACCTCCCTCAACCTGCTGGTCATGTTTCTTGTGAGGCAGTCCAGGACATGGTTGTCTTTCTGGGCTGTGAATGCACATGGCTTATGTCCAGCTTTTCATCCACCAGCACCCTCAAGTCTTTCTTCTCAGAACGACTTTCAATCCCTGCATACTCCAGCCAGTACTGACACTGCAGATTGCCCTGACCCGTGTGCCAACCCTTCCACTTGGCCTTGTTGAACTGCATGAGGTTCTCACTTGAGCTTGTCCAAGTCCCTCTGGACGGCGTCCCTTCATCCAGGTGTGTTAACCACACTTAGCGTCATCTAGCATCCATATTTAGGAGAAGTCTGTATTTAGAAAAGCAAGCAAACACATTTCTTTGTTGTGTCCAGAAGATCTTTAAAACTCTTTTCTTAGTCAACCTCACATGACTTTTAAAAGTAATACGAGCATTCAACTTGTTACTTTTCAGAAAAGCAAAGCACTACTTTACATCATTTTGAATAATTTTTGAGTTAAAATAGCCAACAAATTTCATTTGGTCTACTAAATTGCTTTCTTAAGGAGACAATAGATTGAGAAGTTATAAAACTGCTAATTAATTAGTCATGCCATATTTGTAATGTCAAAGTGGTAATATGGTAGCTAAGACAATCAATACCAGTGGAAGACTGAGCCTGTTCTCTCTTCAGACTAAAATGGGATCACCATTTAACAGGATTGCAGATATAACGCTGCTCCTCTTCTGATCTCAAGCTGTACTGAACCCATATTCAGACATGCAACAAATGAATGTAATGGAAGTGGGCTAAATAAATACTCAGAAAGTGACTCATCACTTAGTCCTTCATGGACAAACAGAGATTTTGCTTGTCTTAAAGAACCTTGAAGCAAGATTACACTGCATGTCATGGTGATTGTGTTTGAATCTATGTAATTATTAAAAAGATTGGTTTGGCCAGTATTTGGACAGATGGTGTTCACATCTCCAATCCATGGTGTATTTGCAGGAAGGCTAAAGTTAAACTGCTTTTTTGCATTTACAATCACATTCTGCATTTTACTGACAGCAGCTTTAATTGGAAAAGCTTCAGCTTTTATCCTAGCTGATTTTTTTTCCCCTCTAAGATGGATACATTTTGCAATTAATTTTTCTCTGTGGACTATATTATGGTGTAAGTAATAATTAAACAAACCATAAGAGCTCCTTCCCAGATGCAAAGACAGATATCACTAGTGGTAGACTCTGAACTGAGCAGTTTAATTTGTATAGTTTTGTACAGAATATTTTCATTTCCACTGTGAGTTCTTTAGTGAATGAAAATATTTCCTATGTATTTTGGTACCATAAGTTGAACAACTATGAATGTGATTTTTTGTTTTCAGCAGTTCTGTATTAGATTTTTTCTGCACAGGTTTTAGGAAACCAAAGGTAAGAATGTAGCATTTATGGAAAAATAGTACTCAGTTTCTGTGTTCCAAATTAATCCAAAAATTAATTCTGTGGAAGGCAATGGACAAATATCATCCCTCCATTTTAATGCACCAGAGGGGAAAGAATATTTCTCTGTTTATACCATGTTTGAATTCTGAACTCATGCACAAAGAGACCTTCAATTGATCTAGGGGCAGTAGTGACATGGAGCAAATAAAATGAAACAATTGCCTATGGAAGTCCAATTATAACTATCCCATACTAAGAAATGAACCCCTGCACATTGAGGATATCTTTAGCTTGTATTATTCCAAAATTAACCCACTGAAGCAATTTTCTACAAGACCTCACTTGTGGGGTGAGGTTTGTTTAAATTCTGTTCATAAATACATCATGGTAAAATAAAAATTAGTTTGGATTGCTGCACCTTAGGATGTTCTGTCTTTGAATGTGTGTTATTTCCCTGGTGGAGAATTCAAAATTGTGGCACACATTCAGCAAAATATTTTTGCTTATATCCAGCTTTGAGTCAGCAAATATTTGCATTGCTCTTGCATTTGAATTAAATTTGTGCTAAAAGGTGTTGCTGGCAAGAGTGCTATCAGGCAGCATTTCAGAAGAAGTCATGACACTTCAAGACCTATATTTTCACCATCTGAAAATGGACATATAAAAATGGAAGCATAGGATGTCACTTGTTTTTTCAAAAAATATCATGTATTACATACATTATAAATATATAACATGTACTGCATATGCAAAAATAATATGCAGTAAAAAAAATTATATACACTGCCACATGTTTGTGGACACCCTTTAACAGTTATTTCCCAATGGTAGACCTCTCGATTCAAAATTCTGCAAATTTACCTTATGGTATTTTAAATCACTTTTTTTTAAAGACCCTTATGAAGAAATTAATAAAGGCTAATCAGAAAAAGTTTTGATTAGTTCTTCTGCACTGTGCAATATTAATACTCTGTGCCATGGCAATGAACTGTGTGCCACAGACACAACCAGTGTTTAACTAGGGGAAAAACAAGAACTCGTTTTGGCTCCACTTGGCAAATGCATCATTACATTGAGACTGAATTTTAATTGGTGAATAAACAGACTCTCTCACATTTCATTTATCTTTTCAATCATGTAGGCTAAAAGAAGGAATCCCATTTCCTTTAATGAGCTTTCAGTCTTGGCTTTGCTATAGACATCTGCACAATTCCAAAGCACATCACTCGGAGGTTGACGCTAGACCCTAAAATATCATAATTGTTCATTTTCTGTTCTCTGGTTTATTTTCATTTTTTCGTGGAGAGACAACCTTTATGAATGCTCTGCTTTTATGATGCATCCATACAGTTTTCTGAATTTATGATTTTGATCACTCTTAAGTGTACTACTACCCCCATCTTAGTACCATTGTGTTGACACTTACAATTTCATACTCCATAAAACATTTGACAGTGTAGCATTTTACACACTCTTGTGATAAATCCTTCCTGTTATACTCATTAATATACACAGAAACATCAATACACAAGAATTCTCACTGTGGAAATACCCTTGATGTGGCTTTCCATTCCCAAATACTGAGTTCAAAAAATTATTTTTAGAGATTATTTTAAGCAAGCTAGAGTGACCAATTACTTATGAAAAGATACATCAGCTTTTTCATTTTGTAGTGGTGTTAACACAATTTAAAAATTCAAGTTACCAATATAGTACAAATTGGGTGAGGGATTGAAGAATTACTGAAGATCATAAAAGAGCTTCCTGATGGCTAAGAGAGAAAAATCATTCTCAGGTCCAAATACCATTCACTTTCTCAACCCTAAGTGCCTCACACCTTGCTGAAATTGCCCTGACCATTTGATGAGAAAAACAGATTGAGACTAAACACCTTCTCAGCAACATTAATTTCCTCACTTTCCCTTTAATCCTACTCTTAATTTTTGCAAACCAGTTTGCAAGGCACCTACCGACAAACACAGCACAGTCAGCTAGAAAAGATATATTCTCTAGGCAGATCATCATCTGAAATCATTAAACTGCATTGCTTGATGGGAATCTTTTTTTTCCATCTCCCATAATTTAGGACTCATACCTTTCTAGTTCTCCACTGAAACAAACATTTCCAATAACAAATCTCTGTCAATTTTGAGCAAACCAAATAAAACAGTATAAACAAACACTTCCAAAAACAACAACTTTTTATTTTTCAGTGGAACACTCAGAGCAGTAATTCTCTGCTGTAGTCTCCATGAGCCTCAATGGCCAGCAGATTTATATTTTATTAACACCCCATTAGCTTAAATCGTAAATTATTTTCTTTTTTTCTTTAGAAATTATGTGCTCTGACTACTAAGTGAATTCAAATAACTACCACAGAACAAAATGTAATTATGGAGCAGGATTTGCAGTAGTCAACAAATTGCACTGCTTATTCCTTCTCCTTTGCAACTTGTCTTGCTTTCACCCTTGATTAAAGTAGAGACAACCCAATTCCATTTTCAATAACTCTACAGGAGCAGCAAGGTATAAAGGGCTGACAGAGTCAGCACATCATGTAGCTAAGCTTACTCATATGTAGGCAGAGGATGCTGATGTCAACTCTAAAGTGAGCTGCGAGGTCAAGTATAGAATTCAAAATTTGGGATTGGGGTTCTGGTCCATTCTGTGGTCTAAGTGGGAATCAAATTCCAGGAAAGCATTTCATGTCTTTGGATCATATGTTTAGCTGAAGTGAATATCTGAACTTAATTAAATTATACACTGACATGTGAAATTGAATTAAAATAAGATGATGATGATGATTACTATTATTACTGTTATTACTATTATTACTACTGCTATTAAAATGTAATGACTGACCTTTGTTTATGAATTTTATAATGATCTGAGGTTTACCCACTTAGAATTGATACTTTAATAAATAGTCGGAGATTCTTATGTATGATATCTTCAAAATCCACTAAATATTTTTATTCATACTTGAGTACTTGCAGGAAAGGTGCGAAGTGATTAGATAAGAAAAAAGATGTCGTATACTGACTTTTTCTCAGGAAAAAGTTGATTATTAGCCAGAGAATATTCAAACTGAATTAAATTCATTTTGTTTTTATAGTCATTATTTAAAAGTTACTGATAATGAAAGGCAATACAGCACTAGGAGCTCTGTGAATCTCACTCAGTCCACTGAGAGCATCTCTTCTCCATAGAGAGAATGAGATTGCACAGAGATCAGACACCTGAAAGTCTGCCAAAAAGGAAGTGGTGGAAAGTAAAGGACGGATCAGACTAAAGACCAGATCTCCATCTTAGGTACCCTGTATTCCTTTTCTACAGCGCACCTTGGTATTCTGTAGACAAATTTTGAAGAAAATATATTTCTGTCAAAGTACATGATAGTGGGAAAAATAGAAAAAAAAAGGCATAAAAAGAAAAAAAAGACACTCCACCGCCTTTTGGGGTTTCTTTTACAGCATCTTCCTGTGGTGACTTTGAGATATCCATTTGACAATCAGTGAAAATCCAGCAAGAAATGAACACAGAATCCTGGGTTTTCACATTGTAATTTGGACTAAAGAAACTTCAGTTTGCTCCTTTTCCCAGCAGATTACAAAGGCAATACACATTAGTGCTGACTGGTATATCCATGGGTGTAATTAATTTTTGTTTTACACTTTGAACTAGTATTTTCTGATTTTGTCTAACTCCCACAAGTTCTCAGTCTCTTTTTATCTCCTTTTCTCTTATACAAAATGGAAATCAGAGTGAAGCATGATAGATATAGCATGTGGGTATTTGTTGCATACAAATAGAAGTACTAGAAGTACTTGTAAATCTTTCAGGTAGGCAAACTACTCACAACTACCTCTAGAAAGTAACAGGAATTTGAAAATGTGTGTTGTTTTAATGGCAAAATAAAAAAAAAGTTAGACCCCTCAGAGAGTTTGGTGTACGCTGGAATTATATAATTTCCACCTGACTTGATGTCTTCCCCTAATGAGGTTCTTTACTGTCCTTTACTGAGTTTGGTCTTTGGAAAGCCACTATAGCATGAGGCATTTTTCCACTGTGATTGTTCAGAATAGTGTCCTTGAGAAGTATGTAGCCACCTCAGCAGGGAAGAGAAATATGTTGTCAAAAGTTTTATATTTAGGGCTCAGCTCCTCAGTAGGCTTTTTATTTTGGTGTGCATGTGGTGGCCGAAATATCTTGAAGTTTGTCTTCAGGTGTGGTATCTGGTAATCTGAGCACAGGTGTATCTAGATGCAGTCTGGAGGTCAAAGAGCTTTATTTGCTTAGCATGGGTTTACTTACTGACCAGAGACCCACAAAGACAAATGTTTCTGCGAGCCCATCAACTTTATTCCAAAGAGGTTTCCTTTACTTTTAGCTCAGTAATATAGGGGAAGAGCATGAGTGTGCACATTTTACAGAAAGATCAAGTTTTCCCTTGCCAATAACCCCACATACTTTGCATGAAATATAGGTACTTTAGCTAAAGAAAGGCTATTTTTTTGGTAATATTTCCATCTCCAGATATTTCACCTATTATTCCAAAACTTCATAACACTTAATATACCAAATAGCTATGCTGGTACACGCTCAGTACGCACTTAAGAATAATACACAATGCACACTTGAGTGCTTCCATTGAATTTTATGTGTTATTTTTATATGGATTGCCAGTGTAGCAAATTCAAGCCTGAAGCACATTTCTATTGTTGATTGCAGGCATATTCTGTAAGTAGAAAAAATAATTCAAAATAAAATGTTGTAGCTTTCTCATTACTGATAACTAAAACATCCTTGGGTCAGAGATGAATCTTGGATGTGTTTTCACCACTAACAATCACTCTTTAGCACCAGAAGCAGTTGAATATATTGAACTTATAGCGCAACATTCACACTGTCTGCCTCCTCATCCCAGGCTCTTGTAATTTAAGGGAAAGTCATTATTCTCCAGTGAGTCCTCTGTCAGAGCATTGTGAAAGCTTTCAAAGGCATCATTTAAACAGGGCATCCATCACACGCTGTCAGGCTCTTTAGCCTGGTGAGGATTTTTACACTGTTGTGCCTAGGATGTAAACAAAGATAATGCATTTGATTTTTTCCTATTGATCCTCTTTGCTGTGAGAGCAGTCTTCCAAAGAGGGCCTTCCAAATCTGAACAGCCTGCCAGAGCACTTCTGCATCTGTCAGGTAAGGGAGTCTTTCCTTCCAGACTTTTCTATCTGATTGCTAATACTTTTTTTTTGTGTGTGTCTGGCTCTGTGGTGATTAATGACAGGTCAAGATTAGGCAGTAACCTCATATTACTCAGCTCAAATACAGGAGAAATGTTCTCTGGCTGGTGTGACTGTCACAGAGTCACAGGAGTCTCCCTGAAAGGTCATTTATAACATTCAACCAAGCAGGGATGGAGTGATCTGGAAATTGTTAGCTTCATGGATCCAATGCTTTGACTTTGATGCAGAATTCTAGCAACAAAGGTGGCTTTTGCTTGGTTAAAGTCTTCCCAACCATATCAGACAGCTCATATGAGTACAATTTAGTGAGCAGTAAAGATATTTCTGTTTCTTTTGGAAATAAGTTCTCTTGATTTTTCTTTCATTCCTCTTGTAATAGCAATAGGAGTAGAAAATCTGCGCTGAATCATCAGCAATTTGTAACTCAAACATAGTGCATATAGTTTCAAATTCATGCTAGTCAACAAATAAGCCTGCTGAAATATTCTGAACTTGTATGACTATGAAATCAAATAAGAACTATGTATTTATACACTGAAGTTCAAGCACTGTTGTGGTGTGGGGTGATGTTTTGACCACATATATGTTAGTGCCATGTTTGGAACATACCAAGTTGGTCAGTCCCTTAGCTGAGGTAAATCAGGGTAGTTCCACTCATGTCTGTGAAGCTAGACTGACTTACCCTTCTCAAAAATCTTTCCTATCATCACATTAACACTCAAGTTTCCTAATTTTGTGTATTTTAATGTAGTCTCATGCGTTTAATGTACATTAATGGATATTCTTATAGCATGGTGAAAAGATGCTGATACCCACTATGAGAAAACTTTCAACTTTGGAGAAAAAATAGAGCAAATACCTTAGATAAGCATATTACACTGTTGTATTTCTTTCCCCTTCAAGTAGTTCTATTACAGTAATTAGATGGAGATAAAAACAGGGAAGTTTTGGGGAAGAATTTAGTGGGGAAAATACAAAGCTTCTCCTAGTAACTCAGATGTTACACAGGAGAATTATAAGCCACAGGGAGAGGTTTTGTTTTCCAGGATATCAGTGTATGTGAAGGGCAAAAGTTTAATTTTACAAATATATAGAAAATAGTAACTTTAGAAACCTTTAGCAAACTGAGTGTGGGATACTTGAAATGACTAGGAAAACCAATCTGGTGTTTCCTCACTCTAAGTTCCTTGGTTTTGTAACTCTGCATGTAGTGAGCAAAGAAAAAGGGATGCAGATTTTGCCATCTTTACTTCCAATTAGTGAACACTCACTGATGTTAATTTTGATAGTTATTCTTGAATGTTTTACTGATTTCAAATTGCACAGTTGAGGCTTAAAAAAATAGCATCTCCACGTATTCTTACCCTGTTGTGTTCGATCTTGAATTTCCTGCAATTTATCTACATGAAACATCAAAACATGACAAACACTAGAATTGTAGGTACAATCAAGGGAAAAAACTTAGCATAAAATTCAGCAAACACATAGTTTATCTCCCTCCACCTTCCTTGTCCTCAATATTCAGTCTTGCAATGTAAAACTTCTCATGATTTTCTTAGATTTTGGCAGCATTGCAATGAGACTTTAATGTAAAAAATGGGCATGGAAGAGACCTTACATCTCCTTTGCACATCACATTACTCTGCTCCCAGTGGAGATTAAAACATAACACCCTCAGTGTAGGACAAAGCTTGTTGTTGAGAATTGATGATAAATGCTGAAGATATATTATGGTATCAATAAAAAACAGTTTGTAGCTGTTAGCAAGATAGAAGCACTGTACTGTATATGCATTTTTATAGGAAGAATGTCACGGCACATGAATAGAAATCCATTATCCTGCTCTTGTTAATGCTCCAAGTGGGAGTAAGGAACAACAGAAATGTTTCTCTTCTACAGAAATCCTTTTGACGAAATCGACAGCAAGGATTCTGTCAGTATAGACATACAGCTCACAGCAAGAATGAAAACAAAGTGGGAGAATGTTTCACAGGTTACAGAAATAGAGAAATATAAGATATAAGAATTGAATAAAAAATACCAATGTTACATCATCCTACTGAGCTTCCTGTGAGTTGCAACCTAGGTGTCTTGCCCCATTCTCTACAGACCTTACTCTCGGCGGGTATGTAGGCAATGACACTCTGTCTTCCCTTCCACTATTGACAACAGAGCATCCTGTATGGGAGTCTCTGGCAATGGAGCTTCCTGGGAGGTCGTTTTAGGATAGAAGATATGAAGGAGAATACCTAAGAACAGCACAAAGGCATTCCAGGCTCTCCAGTGAGTTGGCTTCATCAGGGACCCAACTTAAACGCCTCTATGGAGATGCATTAGCTGGGGAATAAACAAGAGGAGTTTGAGCAGGAGCTATGCTTACCTACGAAGAGGAAGCTGGGCAAAAATTATCTTAATGATCTCTTACAACCTTAATGATTCTATTCTATGATTCTACGATTCTGATCTCTGTTTATGCTAAGTCTAAAAATGCATCCCGGATTGCTCCACAAAAATTTGGGCATCAGCTTGAGCTGCTTATGTTTATGAACTACTATTACTCTATTAACCTGATATCATTAATGTGTGTGGATAGGTACCTTCAGTAGGCAATTATTATCTTAACAGATCTTCATTGCCTTCTGGAGAAACTTGTATTTATCAATAGATCATGAATGGAACCTATAGCAATTAATATCTTTAGATACATGACTTAAAATTAAAGAAGTTGAATCTGAGAAAGCAAAAACTTTTAGAACTTTTACGTACTGACTTGGCAAAAATTAGATCAAAATACATGTGGCTGTCTTGGACTTGAGAACGATGTGGCAGCCCTGAAAGCCAGCAGCTACTTTTCCAGCTGAAAGAGGTCAGTCAAAATCATTTAGATGTGTTTCTAAGTAGGCAGAAAAAAGAGTTTGCACTGACAGAAGCGAATCATGTCTATATATGCAATTTCACAAAGCTAAATTCCTAATCCAAAGGAACTTGGGATAAGTAAACGCAGTGAAAAAGATCTTTGATAAAGATGCCATCAAAGCCAAGGGAAGCTGAATTTGGACTTCAGAGAGGTTTGAATCAAGATCTTTTGGCTACAGCAACATCTTGTAACTGACTTGTGATGAGATCTGCTTTGCTTCACCACCTGATGGCCAGGCCAGAAAAATCAAGATGGTTGCTCAGGAGGGTGCAAATAGATAAAAGTGTCTTTGCCCATTCTGTAAACCATCTACAGTACAAGAGCTAGATGTTAGTACTTTTCTGGGCCTGCATTAATGAACCTTACTCCCCCAGAGGACTCTCAGCAGCTTGAACTCTAAACAAGGGGCACCACATTTATGCAACTGACAGTTGATCTGGGATCTTCACCAACATGTGGAAAGAGTATTTTTAACCAGGCAAAGAGAGTAACTTGATTTATTTTAAATTTTATAGCAAGTACTCATATAAAATATGTTGTTTACAGTTCCACCCCACAAGGAGCAAGGTGATGAAACGTATGTTATCTCCAAACATTCATTAAAAAGTTATTACTACCCAGCAGTAAAAGGCTCAAACATGACTAGCATCGAAATCCAGCTATTTACAGTCATATATTGTGCCTACTGCTTTGTTCCTCCCTTGCCATAGGCATCAGTAAATAAATCTCAGAAATTAGAGGCGGAAAAGATCTACTGCGTGTTCAGAGATGGCTTAAGTTGATGTGGTGTGAAAGAGGAGGAAGAAATAGATTCTGTTCTTATAAAATGGTTTGATAGGGAAGAAGATACAAGAACAACTCCTTCCTCACCATAAAAGTTAATCACATATACAACACAAGCAGACACTTGCACATTGTTGTCGCCTCTAAACTTGCAGGCAATATCACTGCTTCAGCCTTAATAATTGGTGAAGAAGACTTCTGTTGTAAAAGTTAAATTAAATATGAATATGGGCAAAAAACCAGAGGGACTGGGGATTTAGCTGCTTTTGTTGAAAGGAAACAAGCAAAACTTAATGTTGAAGGGTGATCTATATCTTTTTATTCCACAGTATAGGATACGTAGCATGCTGCAACCATCCAGAGCTAAGAAATAGGAATGCTTTAGGAGCTATGTGATTCCATTTTTTCTGGAAAAACTGTGGAATGTCCTTTGCATAAAGAAATAACACTTCCACTGAATCTCTCTGCAGCCATTTCAAAGCATGGAGTATATGAATACTCTCTCTGTAATATTCAATGACACAAAGTTTCTCTGGAGCTAAATATATTCCTGTGTGGAACAGCTGAACATCTGAGCACAGGAAAGAATGAGACAAAAAAAAAAAAAGGGGGAGGACTACCCTGAGTAGGATTTATACATGCAAATATGGATGTCTAAGCCTAAGCTGCTTGTCTAGAATGTCTTTATAGTCATTAGAGAGAATTAGGCACCTTGGAGATATGACTCAGCTCTTTCTAAGGTAAATGTAAAAAATAGCTCAAATGAACAATGCTCCACAAAATCCTCTGTCTTTCCACTGCCAATAAGAAGAATCTAGGGAAATAAATTTATGAAGACAAACATAGACATCTGTAGACATCTAAGTCTGTAACATACCGATTCTTGCTCAAGGCTTTATGAATCAAAGTCAAAGATGAGATCAGAGTCCAACTTTCTATCCACTGATCCTTCCAGCTGGCATCATCCTCTTTTATGTTTCTGCTAAGGATTATTATTCTAGGTTATCCAAGGTAAAAAGTAGAGAGGTAAAAAAAAGTTTAAATAATGATTTTATACTGATGGATATGTAAAGGAAATTGAATTGAGACTTTTTTCCTTCATGTTTTTACCAATCTGTGCAATTATTGGAACATTTTGCTTTATCAAACTTGGAAAATGGATTTTCTTTCTGACAAAGATGGAATCTTTTCTAGGCTTTGGTACAAAATGCATTGACCTCTGAATAATGCTGTTTGTTTTCATGTAACTCTAAACAATTTGGAAAAAGGAATCTAGGATAAAATTCATTTTTCTACAAAGACAAAGAAAAATCCTTTCCACCTCTTCAATCCATTTCAGTATCAATTTTGGTTAAACTAGATAAGGAGCCTATTTACTGCTTACAGAAATTAGGAAAGGTTTCCTGGGCCCTTCATTGTAATTTGGATCCACCCTGTGGGTCCAATTCATCTTCTGTTAAACTAATTGGAATGAATCCTTTCGAGTGAGAACTGGATCAGACATAGAAGAGGAAGAATTAAAGCTGTGCCATTTTGTGCATTATTCTTCTGACATATCTGCTAGTGGTTCACTTAAACTCATATTAATCTTGTGAAATATGATCAACTATGTTTCATAGTCAAGATCTGCAACCTCCCTGAAATATTCTGTTACATTTAATCCTTTAAATCTGGGAGCTAGCTCTGCAGTCCTTCAACTCCCTGAAATGACAAGTATATGATCCTGAACAGATGAAGTAATATTATGATGACAATGGAGAGCAGAATGAGGTAAATTCCAAAAACATTTTGTATGTTCATTTTTCCTTTATCCCAAATTTGTCATTCAATAACAAAATTCATTGCCAGGAATGCAGCACAAGTTCCTGGAGAAACTTCAAGTTCATGATTAGCAGCAGCAGCTCTACTTATGCCAGTAGCTATTAATTATTTGCTGTCAATTCAACCTTGAAATATCCACAAGGGAGGTAGTCAAAATGTGTTCTTTAGGTTTTGTGACTTCTGTTACATCAAGTAAGAGGTGATAATTAAGGTGGTATGGAGGGTTTGTTTTGTTTTGTTTTTTTTCTTGTTAAGTTGTTATTGGCCAAATCAAAAAAGAGGGGAAAACACCTGATAGGTCAGACTTGAAAGGCCCTTGTGAGTGGCAAATGCTTCCTTCCACTCTGAAGTGGAGATCTGAGACATAAACTTTGATAACATTTAGGGAAAATAAATTAATTATTTAACAGCACTGCTGCATTGTCTCAAAGGGGAGTGCCTCAGATATTCCCCTGCAGACATATATGGTTGTGCCATGTGTATTTTACAAGCTCTCTGCTCTTGCTTTATTCTAACCTTGTTTGCTCTTTGTTCTCTCATGCAATAATAGTTCCAACTCCTCTCGGTGTCTGGAGAACCACGTTTTATCTCCAGATCAGTATCAACTAAGAACGTCTTGTAGCTCTGAGGGTTCTAGATATTTAAAGCAAATGTGAGCCCTGCTTGCTTTCAGAGAAAAGTCTGTGACATATTTATGCCTCAGGAAACACTTTAAATATCAGTTCTTTAGTGACAAAAAATTATCTGCTTGCAATAAGCCTTAAACAGAGTCATTACTCCTCTGGCCTGAAGTGTACTTTAACTTCATTCAGCACTTGAAAAACCCTTTGAAGTGTTCTGTGGTCTCTCTACCTCACTTTTGCCAGGGCATGCTGAAATTATCCAAATACCTAGTGGGCCATTTGCCTCTTACATGCATCAATGTTCCTAGCCTTTTTCCTAGGAAGAAGAAGGTATAGGCCCTTCACAGTGAGGACGATTTGGATGCAGAGCTCCACGTTCCAAGAGAGTTTCCTAATCATGAGGTTTCTTTTTTAGACAACCTTTATAACATTTTAAATTAAAAAATTGCAGCTAGGAGTGAGATACATTGGGATGCGGAAAGACGGAAGATAATTCCAGTCTTGTGGTCTGGATGATTCTTTATGCAGAAACCAAACTGTTCTGCTGGCTTAGTTTTCTTCAGATTCAATCTTATGAATAATGAAAACACATACAGATTAGCTAATGAAAAGCGTGTAAAGTTTGTATTACTCCATGTGTTCCCTCCTCAGGCCTTTCCATGGGATGTTGGATGGATCAGGACCTGATCAGGTCCGGAGCTTCCTCCTTCCAGGGATGGAATGGCTAGACTGCCACAAAAAAACTTCTAACTGATGCACTTAGGTGACCCACAGTACCACTGGAGAGAGGAACTCTTGGATTCACCCTTTAGAGGTGCCATGAAATCTGCCAGAAGAAACTGGGCTTAAAATATTGTTCAGAAACAATCTGAGGGCAAAACTTGAGTGGTGAGAATTATCAAACACCAGCAGAGACTTCCATATCCCACTCTGCAAGCCACATTTCAAACTAATTGTTCTAATTCTTTAGGTCCTCTGCAGAGAAAATGGAGGACTGTATCTCGCTTAAGTCAGTCCTGCAAGTGCAATTCAATATCTCAGCAGGAGAGATGCTGTGCTGCTGTTGCACGAGCGGGTCAGCTGAGGTCTAGGAAGTGCTGTTGCTCCATCAATACTAACGAACTGCAGCGGGTGGAAGGTAATTTTTAGGTTTGTAGTTCAGACCCCAGCTGTAACTCCATAACCCCAATTTATTGGAACTCAGAGCATCCTGCAAAGACAATCTTTTCTTCCCTCATGTTTTGTTGATGAAGGAGGGAAGCAGAGACGAATGTATTTATGGCAAGCCCTTTGCTTATGTTGTGATTTATGGAATAAGTATTTGGAACCCAGGTGCTAACAGGTATATTTTGGAGATTCCAAATGTTCAAGGACATTCAGAACATTCAAGAATATTCAGAGTATTCTAAGGATACTTGGAAATCCAAGTGAGTTGAGAGTGAGCTATATGGGCGACAAGTCTTATTAGAATACAATCAATTGGTTGCTTAAATCAGCTCAAAGTGTTGCTTCAGCAAACACACACAAAAAAAACCCCAAATCAAAACATTTCATTTAGAAGGTGGAAAAATTGCTTTTTTCCCAGCAGCTACTCTTTTCCACCAATAGTCAGTAGATAGGAGTACAAGTAGACAGCAATTGACAAGGAAATGTCAGCATACAGCAGATCAGAGCCATAATGCTCATTTATCTCCATGTGTATATACATGTATATGTGTCCTCTTAAAGCGTTTTGCACAGGCCTAAGTTTGAGTCTGCTGGTATTTGTCCTGTTAGCTTTCTTTTGCTTTGATGGTGAAAGACCATGAAGGGATTAACTGGCTTTCTTGTCTCTTGTCTCTTGCCATAAGCTTCTGATACTCCAGAAAAGCAGGTGAAAATGGAGTGAAAAAACCTTAACACAAATGCTAAGTGAGGCCCTTTGAGGGTAAGCAGTTAATTAGATTAAGTGTTTCAACTCTGAAATACATATATGAATATATATGTATATCTAAAAAGTCTCAGAATTTTATCATCTCTAAAATGCAAAGAGCCAGAAGCTGAAGTTTACAGTATTATTACTACTGTCATCCTCACTAACTTTTATGTTTTCTTTTAATGGGAAGACCTGTCTCTTTCTGTCAATCAGGATCTGTCAGCACTGTGTTATTATGTTTGTTATTATTCAGAAACTTCTTTTACAGTGCTAACTGCTTTTTACCAGCCTCAGTTACATAATGTAATTGTACTGTAGCAGCAATGCACTGCTTGAAGAGGGATGGCACGTGTGGAGTATTTTTCCTGTTATCTAGCCTAGTTTAGACTGAGAGTTTAAAAAAGTAGGACTGAGGCATTGCTTAATTTCTATTTGCATAGAAAAAAACTCAGAAGAGTATGTGTGAGGAGGCAGAAAAAGCAGGGAAGGGCGTAAATATGGAAGAAATGTAAGAAACCAAGGAAAATTATAAAGGGAGAGAGAACTTGAGGGTATAATTGTACCTACACAAAATAACATTTATTGAACACTGTCTTTTTTGTTTATTGGAGATAGAGATGGAAAACACATCAAAATACTCAAATTTATTTTCAATTGATCCCAAATGCTTTTGTTTCCAGTTTGACTCATCAAAACACAAGGAATCCTGTGTTATTTGTTTTATGCTCTTTGTATCATTTACAGTGAGTGTATTCAGTCTAAAAATAAAGTTTCCCCTCAAAAAATAAATAAATTCAAGTGTTTCATTTGCAATATTTTACATTGCATCACTAAAATTAGTGATTTGTGACAAGTCCTATTCAATCTGAAGTTGCATTTTTGGAGGATGAAAACATAGAAGACATTTTTTGCTTTTACAGCATGACTTACTCCAGTCCCTGCTCAGGGATTTATTGCTCCCTATTGGAAATCAGAGATGAAGGGGGAATATGGTTTTCAAAAGGCTACTATTTCCTCAGCAGTGAAGTGTGCATCATGAGATGCCTGAAGCTTTGATGATATTCTCCAATGCAGTGACTGCCAAAGCTGAGTTGGAACATAGGCAGGCAGACAAAATAATTTGTCACTACCATAGGCCATTAAAAGATCCCTTATTCCTTTGTATGTATGCATTATGATACATTCTTAAACCTCTTTTCCATGCATTGACAGAGCTTGCTGGCTGAGAAAGAGGTTACTGAGGTCCCTTTCAAAGAACAGACCAGTAAGTGTCTTCTTTCCCTATTGCCTTGTGCTTGTCTTTTGAAGATATTAGCAAAATGCTACTGGCTGTGCTTGCATTTTTCAGATTCTCAGACTTAGGCTGCCAGTTCTTTCATTTAACAGCATTTTAAAAATGGGATTTTACTTGTTTGACATGGTGTAGGAGAAGAAATGAATAAATTGAAACCAGCAATAACCACATGAAAAAGCAAGAAACTCTGTAAGGAGATTTTGCTTCAGAACTTGCCTGGATGCTCTTGTGGCAGTTATCTTAAAGCACTGAAATTTCATATCACAAATAAAAATGAATTTTACAGATGAGTAACCAACTTTTGATAAAGTCATTGTAACAGAAAGAAGAAATAAAAAAGAGGCAAGTACTTAAAAAGCAAACCCCATGACTATGGCTGTGTTTTTGAAGAAAAACAATATAACTGCACTTGGTATGATACCTACTCATTACTGTATTCCTGCATTCTGGATAAATGCAGAGATCTCTTGCCTGGTGCAGCAGCAGAAGATGTGAAACAGTAAGAGGTCAGGCATCGCACTTCAGGATATCTCCCTTCAAAGTCTGCATTTGTTTTGTTTTGCTTTAGCTTCTCCCCAGAGCTGTGGTACCAGCTATGTGAGCAATAACAACAGCAGCAGCTGTAGAACAGGCAGCGATGGCCATGAGATTTTGAAGACCTGCTGGGAGTTACCATGTGGGAACATGGAAACCAAAAGGCTCAAGGATGATCAGGACTCTATATTGGACTTGACGCATTGCAGAATAACAGGAGATGAGAGCATTACAGAATAACAAGTGCTGTTCTATCTTGGTGACTGAAATTGATGCTGTCTAGACTTGGAAAATCATTTAGAAAAGTATATTTACAAATAAATATGTTAAGATTTTTCATTATAATCCTTCTCAGTTACACTTTTAGTTTATTTTTAAAGTTTGTATGGTTTTTCCAAGCTAACACTTAGATGCAGCGTTAGGTCTAACATGATGTTAAATATAAGTTAAATCTGAAAACACATTTTATTTTTAAAGCAGTAAGAGCTGGAAGAACAAATTGTGTGCTCTGCCTCTGAACAATTCATTAATCTTCTGTGTTCCGTCTAACAGCATAATACTCTGAATATTTAGTTTTTCCTTAGGAAAACATAGAAATATGATGGTTATGTTAACTGCTGTGATAGAGATGGATGATAACAGAGCCCTGCCTGTGAGGCTGAGATTGCCACTTTCTTCAGCTTTGGCGAAAATGCATCCTTAGACTTTAGTCAGGGCAGGGGTGGGAGTGGTCCACAGTAGGCTGCCACATGAAACAGCAATCACAGCACCTAGGTGCTGGGCAAGGCAGCATCTACTGTGCACTGTGAAAAAATGTCATGTTTCCTGTGATGAGTAGACAGTGTGAGACTGGGATTTAAGGGATAAAATATGTGCTGTACCACAGGCTTCCTCTGTAATGTTGGGGGACTGTTTCACTTGTCAGGAGTGGTGTCTTCATAAGCTAAAGAAAATTCTGTTCCTCAAGAGCACCGTAAAGGAAAATAAAAAGATTACTTGGGTATGGTGCTATGGCTCTTAGTGTTTTTTTCCTGTAATTACAGTGAATGATGTTGCTGACAAATTTTCTGCCAAATTCGGGTAAAAGAGAGAGTTACATAAAATCTGTAAAAACAGGATAAATTAATTGAATTTCTATTCTAGAGGGAGATGAAATTGTTTCAAATCCTCTGGAATGTGACAGCATTTTAAATGGAAGTCATATGACTTTCTCCATAATGATGTAAGCAACAAACTCTTGAAAAGTTTCACCAAAACTTGGATACTCCAGGCTTGCTTGTGACTGAAGAAATTAACTCACTCAAGGAAACCAGAGGGAATAAGAGATTTTTGTGAAGATCCTCTACATATCTTGGTGTCCTTGTTTGACAACGGTACCCAGTGTCCGTCCTTACTTACTGTTTACCTGAAATGAGAATAAAAGAAAGTATGACCAAATTCCTGACTCCAGCTGTCTAGGAAAAAGTGGCAATAATAATAATAAAACTGGGTCATAATTTGCTGCTAAGAAAATTCAGGAATAAATTGTTCCCCTTCAGAAACTAGGAAACAAAAAATGCCACGTGTAATGATATAAGTTGCTCTCTGATTCAGGCCTCTGAAGATCTAGGCTGAGGTCTTTGCAGCACTGAGCCAGCACCTGACCTCACTAAAATCTTTGTAAATGGAAGTGTGAAGAGGAGATGTTCGGTGATTCAGTCTTGCAACTGGTAAACACCTGTAATTCCTGCTGGAATTGCAGAAAGTACATTCTGTTCATGATTGGGACCTACCGTTACCTCAATATTTTCAGTTTGTGGCCTAGACCCTGGAGCTAAAATCTTCCCTCAAATTTTCTCTGTAAGGTTATGTTTTTAGTCCATCAATGTACTGTGAAAAAAATTTACTCAATCTCCATTGAACGAATGTAATACTCATTCCACTCAGTGACCCTACCCAGAGAAACAGAGCAATAGAAAATTTAAGGCTGACACAAAAAACTCCCACTATTTTTAGGAAGTTAGAACCTCTGACAAGATAAAGGGTCAATAACTGCACGACTGGAAGGTGGAAAGATGGGCAGTGTCAGCTGGGACATAGTGATTCATAGGAGACATTCTCAGACTATTTTTTGATTTTAAGTAGATGTGAAGGTAGTCAAAATATTAGAATTCCCTACAAAATCTACTTATTAGTGGAGAAAAAACCCAATAAACATTATTCAGTACAAGTTTACATTCTCATCCACAGTTCCTGCCTCTGAGTATGAGCTTTAAGGTTATAAACAATTTGGCTAAAAAAAACCCCAAACTTATAGGTTTGAAGAAGTCATCATAACTTCACAGAATTATGGAATGGTTTGAGTTGGAAGGGGCTTTGAAGATCATCCAGCTCCAACCCCCTGCCATGGGCAGGGACACCTTCCACTAGACCAGGTTGCTCAGAGCCCCATCCAGCCTGGCCTTGAACACTGCCAGGGATGGAACATCCACAGCTTCTCTGGGCAACCTGTGCCAGTGCCTCACCACCCTCACATTAAAGAATTTCTTCCTAATATCCCATCTAAACCTGCCTTCTTTTAACTTAAAGCCATCTTTAAAAATAAAATATTTACCATATACACTTGAAGATAAAGGGGCAAAACCTTTTATCTCCCCTTGACTCCCCAAGTTTTCTTTACCATCAAGGCCTCGTATTCAACAATGTAAATGCTTCTGTAAATGAATGTTCACTTATCCTCTCTGGAAAAGGTGTTTGAAGGAGAGAAAAGTCTGAGTTAAGCACTGGATGAGGCATATATGCCACGATGACGTAGAAAGTGAATGTGTCCTTCAGAAAGAATTCCCGGTTCTTTACTATATTTTGATAGCATAAAAAGAAAGCAAAAGTTCAAAGAAAAGACATTTCTTTTTTGTTGTTTTGTCATAACACATTGCTGAATTTTCATGAAAGCATGATATCGTAAAGCCTTATCTCTTTTTTTTTTTTTTTTTTTTAAGAAAAGAATATTCTTTCAGAAGTTATTCTTTTGGTCCTTACGATAGTATTTTCTTTTTTACTAGAATTATAACAGGACAGAGCTGTTGTCAGGAGTCTAATGTATTAAAATTGTATTCAGGATTCAATTTTTTATGGTTCTTGTTTTCAACTCTAACAACATCTATACCCAGCACCCTACTGGTAAATATATTTTCTTTGATCATTGCAACATTACTGATTTGGGTGATAAATATTACATCAACAGATACTTTTGCTTTTGTTTGCTCAGTATGAGGTTTTCAAAAAAGGAGACATTGCCTTTAAGGCCAAACAATTTTTTTTTGTACTCTGTATTTTGCTTTTTATTTTGGGCTATGTTTTCACCACTAAAATGGGGTTTACATCCAGAGTATCAGGAAGAAATGGAACTGGAGCCTGTTATATTTTTGTGAAAGAGAGTGCATCTGGAACATAAATGATTTTGGCTTACCACAAGTGGAAGGAATAATATTTAATGACACATTTAATAACGTTTGTTTCCCTTTTGTTGAAGTGGAATCTATTACCGAGGACTTTTTGGGGAGATACTGGTTTTATGGAGTCAAGATCTTCCTACAGTAAAAACTGACCTATATTATGTATGGATCTTTTTACTTGAAGAAAGAATGAAAACAAAAATGTATATTCCAAACAAGGTAATTCTCTCAGAGAACATTTGGGGGCTTCACGTCAGGAGGATCACATCTCTGGCTCACTTTAGGTGTATTTGTACTATTACAGCAGTGCCTGCTAACATCAGCCACAAGTTGGGTCCTCACAGTAGAAATAGACATTTAGAAATATTTTTAAAAAAATTAAAATCTCAATCCCTGATTAAAGGGTTGATAATTCATGGATAAGACAGAAAACAGATGTATATTGATCAAAAGCTAGGACTCAGCGTGCAGAGAAATAGGTTGTTTCTTTGTAGCAAAAATAAGATTGAATGAAAAAAGGGTAGTTTCTGTGGGGCAACAGATCTCTAGGGGCCCAACAGGTATATTCTATATCTTTTTTTATAAACAATATTCTCCTAATAGTTTTACTTCCGGGCTTGGTATTTGAAGGGTCATAACTCCAGTTTCAGTCGTCCTCTGGTCCACAGAGTGTTGCACGAATCCATGTGCTCTTACCTTTGCTGTTGTGGGTGGTTTTGTATTTTTTTTAGCTCTCCTTTATTTCTCCCCTTCCCTAGTTAGATTGCAGTGATCTATCATTGCCGCTGCTATCCAGGTATCAGAGAACATCCAAATCAGGGCAAAAAAGGTGGCGAAGGGCCTTGAGGGGAAGATGTGTGAGGAGTGGCTGAGGTCACTCGGTCTGTTCAGCCTGGAGGAGAGTGAGGGGAGACCTCATTGCAGTCTGCAACTTCCTTGTGAGGGGAAGAGGAGGGGCAGGCACTGACCTCTGCTCTGTGGTGACAGTGACAGAACCTGAGGGAATGGCCTGAAGTTGTGCCAGGGGAGGTTGATCTTAGCTATTAGAAAAAGGTTCTACACCCACAGGGTGGTTGGGCCCTGGAGGAGGCTCCCCAGGGAAGTGGTCACAGCTCCAGCCTGGCAGAGTTCAAGAAGCATCTGTACAACATTCAGGCACACAGTTTGAGCCTTGGGTATGCCCTGTGCAGGACCAGGAGCTGGACTTGATGATCTTTACGAGTCCTTTCCAACTTGGTATAATCTATGATCTAAGATCTTGCAGACAGATCATTAAAACTTGTTTTTTGTTTTCCATAACAATCCAAATAGTTTTTGAAACAAATGCTGAAAATATGTCATGGAAGTTAAAACTCCTCAAATAAGCTACAGAGGTCAAAACAACACAAACAAGAGAAGTCACTACAGTCGTGTTAAATTCAAATAAATGGGTCTATAAAAATGAGGAATTTTTTTAAAAAAGAAGCTAAAAATGTAGGTAAGAAAACAAACTTATCAGGTAACACAGAGACTTTTGAGAGACACTGAATGGGAAATGCAGTGCCCATGCATGTAACCTATTGTGATGAACTTGAGAAAAAGTAGGAATGACTAAACTTCAAAGTTAAAAGATATATTTTTAGCATTCATCAGGTCTTAGTAAAAAACCTTGAAAGTTGCATCCAGCCAAAGAAAATAGAAAGCATCATAATCTCTGGAAGACTGAACAAGGGTAAGTACAAGATCAGACTTCTCCACGGAAGGTCAGCAGTGAGGTCACACAGGGTGCTGTTCTCAGACCTCCCATTCAACAGAAACATAAATGACAGGAAGAAGAGGATGTGCTATGACAGTTTACTGATGACACAGAGTTCTTCAAGGTGGAAAGGATGAAGTCCATTGCAGCAAATTGCAGAAGGTCCTTAAAAGTGGTGAGGTAAAAAAATATCAGGTGAAAGTAGATACAAGTAAAACAGCGTATGTGTAAAACAATTGTAGCTTCACATACAAAACGAAACCCCGAACTCACTCCAGCCACAGGAAAATGAGACTTTGGTGAGACGAATAGTTCCTTGAATACACCCATTCAATATTGGTAAAAATAAACAACATCAACAAAAAGATTTAGAGAGAAAATAATGCAGAACAAAACGGAAGCTACTTACATAAAGCCATGATTTGCCCCATACTGAATGCTGTCCAGCTGTTATGGCTCCTTCATGTCAAAAATTATATATTAGAACTGAAAAAGGTTCAGAGAAGGTAAGCAAGGATGATCCATGGTTTTGTGCTCTTACAAGTAATGCCTGAGCTACCTGACACACTTTATCATGAAATGGACATAATTCAGGGCATTCCACTGAGCTTTACAATGTCATGAATGGCACAGAGATCATGTGTTAGGATCATGTCTTTGTTCTGTCCGCCTACACAATCACTAGGGCCTGTGAGAAGCCAGTGAGATACAGGTTATGCACAAAATTCACACAATTCACAAAAGGGAATTCTCCAAAGTGATTCCCAAGTGAAAATAGTTTTTCTCTTGTCTTAGATTTTTATGAGGTTTGGGGAAAAATCAATGGTTATCTAGTAGCAATTAGTTCAGAAGTAATTTTTTGTATGATTATTGAAACCAGAAACTAGACCTTGAAACCAAACAGTCAGAGGACAGATTTTGCGAGGTGGCAGGTCTCCTTTGGGTTTGCTTTGCTCCTCAGTCCTGCAGTAGGAGACGTCCTGAGCTGCAGGCAAAGTAGCTGAAATGAAATGCAGTGCTTTCAAATTTTATACCATCTTGGTTTTTGCTTTGCAGTGACATTTAAGATGTGTCAGCATTATGATCCTTCTATGTTTAGGGACAGAAAAATAAGACTTCTGCATTTACTCCAGAGGTAAATTGTTTCTATCAGCCAAACCCACTACTTAGGGGTGCATTGGCACTCTTTTAAATTGGATTTATTTTATTTTATTTTATTTTATTTTATTCTGTATTTTATTTTATTCTGTATTTTATTTTATACTGTATTTTATTTTATATGATATTAGTTTTGTTTTTTAATGGAGATCTAGATTTAAAAACATTCAGTAGACAGCCCAGTTTGACAGACATTTCATGATTAAAATAATGGCTTGGGCTATGTTAAACCTCAAATCTGTTTCTACTTCTGTATGTAGGAATCTATATCCCCAGCACCCCAGAAGGTGGGTCTGGAGGAGCAAGCTAGTATTTGAATAAAGAGGACGGTGAAAGATTTTAGCCTCTGGTTAATGCAGTTCTTTGCCCAAATTATCATCAAAAAGGTGTGAGAATCCAGGCGTTTCTCTCACTAGCTGAGAGCCTTGATGTCTGAGCTGGCGAATTATCTTAATTGTTATCTCTGGTAATTTAACATCTTCCACATAAACTGTAAATGATCCAAAAGAAGAGATTAAGGGAAACCATTATGGAAAGATTTAGAGTGATGAGAAATGCAGGCAGCTGGGGAGGTGTGTGAACAAATATCTCAGCCAGATGCGGTAACTGTGGTGAAGCCTCTCACACTCTGAATAATGTCCATATCATTGGTTTTTTACATAGGAAGAGATGCCTCCTGGTCCCTCTTCCTCCCTTACATCTAAGCAATAAAAATACAAAGGTGTTTTTAAAATATTTATTGAATTTTTTTTCCTAAAATTCAGTTTTATTTGAACCTATTTCTCGTTAAATGTTTCATTTCACTGCTAAACTAGAAACAAAGGATTCAGACAGCCCAGTGCTTAACCGGCACTTAAACCAAAGAAATTGAACTGCCTCAGCACTTACAAACTATACTTCTGAGTGACAATTTTGCATGTCTATGTGCCTAAATGCCTCTAAAAATTGGACTTCATTGCTTGTGCAATATATTTCATAGATATCAAAGCACTGTAGCGAATTGCTCTTATTATTTGCAATAGTAAGACATGTGCATCTTTGCCAAAGCATCCCTTTTTCATTAAGGTTAATTAATTGATAAATTAAATAGCAAAGGCATAAAATAAAAAATGGGAAGTGGTTTATAAAGCCTGGTATAAGAAATCTCTTTCTGACTTAGCTGTTCATGTTTCCTCCTCCTTTTTTTTAAGACCACAACTTCAAGTTTTAGCATTGAATGAAAATACATCCCACACAGGAGTTAAATATCAAGTAAAAAAATCTGTGCAAGACAGTAAAACAGCTACAAAAAGAGTATAATATAATGACTGCAAAAAAAAGTGCAAACTTTTTTTCAGGTCATTCACAACCATAATTACACAAAGTATTAACTTTTTTTCTTGTCACTGGGGTGTCTTTCTTAGCACAAAAGGGAAATTGCTTAACAACCAACATGCCAAGCTCAACAACAGTGACTCAAGACTGAGTTTATGGGTGACTAATGTAACATGACATACCATGAGCTGCCTGTGAATGCAGATTTTGAGCACCAGAGGATGATCTGAGCTGGTGGCTGAATTCTTCTTGACAAACTGGGAATAACTAAAATGGAAAGAAAAGATGGTTGTCCAGAGAAATCATGGGAAATATAGGAAGGCCTAAAAGGACAAGCAGATAGAAAGTTCTACAAGGCTTTTTCTCTGCATTGCGCAGGTTAGCAACTGCTCATCACTCAGTGACGTTTGTGTTGCACTAAACCTGCTGCACTTCAAAGTCAGGCTTCTTCTAACGCTTCCAATGCCAAAGTCAGGCCCTTCCAATGCCTCGCCCCTATGTGCATGTATTAGCCCCTTTTCTCGAACTGTATTTAGCAATCATGGAATGGATTAGGTTGGAAGGTCATCTAGTCCAACTCCCCTTCAGTGAACAGGGATAACTTCAACCAGATCAGGTTGCTCAGAGCCCCATCCAACCTGACCTTGAATACTTCCAAGGATGGGACATCCACTACTTCTTTGGGAAACCTGTGCTAGTGTTTCACCACCCTCATTATAAAAAAATATCTTCCATATATATAGTCTAAATTTACTCTGTTTCAGTTTAAGACCATTATCCCCTGTCCTATAACAACAGGCCCTGCTAAAAAGTTTGTTCCCATCTTTCTTAGAAGCCCTTGTTATGTTTTGAAAGGCCAATCATGCAATGAATTACTTCAACTCACTGATGTGACCAAAAAAACCCAACCAAAAATAGGTTTTGTGTTTGAATATCAAGTTAAATTGACTCACTTGGCAGCTGTACAGCTATTAAATCCCACACAACTGAAGCTGCGGACAGAACAGAGCAAGGTTGTGCTTGGTGATGAAGCTCAGTTACACTGAATTATGTGGGACATAAACAGCACTACCAGGTTTCATTTTGCTCTTGTTTGGGTTGTGAAATCTCACTGTTTGCCTCTGAAGATACTCTGAGGCAGTGTAACTGTATCTGCCAAACACATCAGCTACAGCACTCCTGGTGCTCTATTTAACTTTTTGTGCAAGTGTGGATTTGTGTCTCCCAAATTTTCACAAGGTTTTACACAGCATTAGACCTCATAGTTGCTGTATGTAGATCCCCGATAACTAGGTGTTACTCAGCTACAAAAGCAGACTCCCATTTTTTAAAAAATTAATTAGAAAAACCCCTGGATATAGTTCTGGAAATAATAATTCTAAACTATAAATAAGACACCTAGAATCTTACCTGCAATTTGGTTGCTGTTCCTGTTAGACAGATCCCTGACCTGTCCCCATTGTGCTTGTGGGTTATGAAATGGTAATGTCTTATCTTGAAAGGAAATATTTAGGTAATTATAGAAAAGCAGGGGGGAGAGACAGGACATTGCTGCAACCCAAGTCTATGGACCCATGATGAGGAAAAAGAATGGTGAATCAAACACTACAATGGGAAGTGGAAGGTAGCATTTTCTGGACAAGCTTGGGATATTTTGGATAGTTGTACAGGTTCTCTAGGCAACGCAGATTATTGGCAACTTTGAGACATGACCTTGAAGCTCCAGTAAGACTTTGGTACAAGTGTGTTAACAAGAATTAAAGGGCTGAAGAGAAAGAAGAGAATGGAGAGGTGAATAGTTTGGCTTTCATATGTATCAGAAGAAGCCCTACTTATGTTAATGCTAGCAGATAATACAGAATGAATATATTCCTAGCAGTTAATAACTGGATGAATCTCTGAAGAGATGATATACACATCTGAGGATTTGTATTACTGAATGCTGGTGTGAGAGAAATTCTGTTCTATTTATTTTGGGTGGTGGAGGATGAGAGAATTAATTGCTAGTATATAATATCATATATCTTTTTGATATTCTTATAAGTGGATTGTACCTTATTGAACTGGGAATAATATTATTGTTTTTATGAGCCATAATGATACCATTTGAATAAGAAAAAATGTGTTTTCTCAGTTTAATCTGACAGATATTAATTAGGCAACATGCTATAATTAATTAGTTGTGGTCTGCTAAGTGCAGCCTTCTTATGGTTTGTAGTTGATGCTATTACACCAGTAAAAACCTTGATGATATATAATTTTTATTTTTATTTCAAAGCCACGACAAACAACAAAAATCTTGATATGACAAAAGGCAGAGAAACCACAGAAAGTATGAACTTCTTACGTGACCTCTTTTGGGAAGATAAGAGTAGTTGAGACAGCAAGAATTAACACTAATGTCAGAAATTTTCTTTCCCTGATTACCATATTGTTAACAACTTCCATTTGCTCTGGTGAAAGATGTCTGATATCCTGTGCAAAACAATACCAACATGTTTCCTTGTTATACTTCATCATATGTCTATTCCTATATCAAGCACTTTTCCACTTAAATGAGATAATTTTAGTTAGTGAGTACTGCAGCTGCCATGGTTATCCCTTTTGCTCTGATGATTCTGTATCTCTAATGTTTTTCACACTTCATTTTTTCTCCTCCAAATTCTCAATAAATAGTCAATATTCAAAGTTACATTTGGAAGATTTATTAAAAATGTTTATTTGGTTATCTGTTCTTTGCCATATTGACTGTGCCTCATCTCCACAAAAATATTCTAAGCTGAAGATTGCAATGACAATTACAAGGAAGTCTTCACTAGATGCACTAATGTGCATAGTCCTACTCATTTTTTTTTTTAACTGAGATACAGCAATTTGTGTTCTGGTATCTATCACTTCACATAAAGTAAATAAATTGCTTAGAGAACAAAAATTGTTGGGAAAAAACTAGCAAAATTATCTTGGATTTGCATGTGTATGTTATATATTTTTATTGAGAATGTGGACTTTTATTAATCCTATCATTAATTAACAAATTCCAATCAAAACTTATTGTCAATGCTGTTTTGTCAATAGCAGAAAATATTTCAGTATATTATACTTGTAACTTGGCAACAGAAGCTGAATTAGACTACAGAGAAATACTTTAGCTAGAAATTATTGTTTCATTAACACTAACAGATCAGTGTTGCTAAAATTTTATTTTAAATAGATTGCTATTAACAAGTAAAAAGGTTACATTATTATTTAAAAATATTATTTTCTTGTAGTATGTGTTTCATTATGCTCAGTATAAGCAACCATTGGATACTAAAACAAATGACAAATGACCAGATCACCAATTCATCCACTAGAACATGAATTTCAAAATGAATTACCATTTAGAATAGCAAAGTAGTTATGATATGTCATATCCAATTATGAGAAACATGCACTGACATAGTAGTAAAAACATTAATTTTTTTATGTCTTTCATAGATTAAAAGGAAGGTAAAATAAGAATCAAACCAAGTTATTTTGTTTCTTGATATTTTCCCTTTAAGATTTTCTCAGTTTGTCAAAATATGTATTCGTGAGGGGTACTCCCTTATTTCTTGTGTATTCTTGTAGTGCTTGAGTATATTCCAAAATCTATTGAAAAATATGACCTCTTTTGGGATGTCATGCAGAAACAATTTCTCCAGTCTAAGACCATGTTGAATAGATATTTCTTCAAGATATTATAATCAGATATCCTCTTATTCTTGTATTGATCTCAGAGAACAGAAACTTCTGTAATTAATTTCTTATATTTTTCTTTTCTTTCCTCATTTTGTCTCAAGAAAGCTGAAATATAAACAAAATTAATAAATATATTTTGTAAACTTACATGTGTCTATATATATGTTCTGATACAGTTTTAACTTCCTGATCACATATAGCCTTCTTCTACAGGTCCTTTTCTTTTTTTTTTTTACATAAAAAAGTGGGAAAGATTCAGGATTCCTGGGCGTAACTCCAAGTTTTTCTGGTAACATGCACCAAGAGGATTGTAGACCTTCTGTTCATCTCATAATGTCTTCTTCTTCTAAAATTCCACCCAGTTAGCATTTACCCTCTAAATGTCCTTTCACCCTGTTCTTTCTTGTTTACATTCTGTCCTTTACTTGTAAGGTTGCCATCAAATCCCTGTTTAATACCTATCTCCTCATATGAAGGCTCTTCACTTTTTGCTTAATATGGTGGACTAAAACTCCACCTAACTCCAAAGATTCTAGAGGGTTTAGGACTCATCCATATTCATGAGCTGTCAAAAAGTCAATCAAGCCCCACCAAACTGCAATAGATCCACTTTATAAATCTGTATCAGCCAGGAGTGATTTCATAATCCAGTTACAGTGTGCTGAAACCAGACGTGAATGACAAAGTTACACCTCTAAAGAGATCAGAAGATATTTTTTCACCATTTCAAACCAAAGCATGGGAATAACATATGTTATCTTACCTTTAATTAATTTTAATTTCTAATTCACTTCTCTGAGGTTGGAATCCTTATCCAAACTTATCTGCACCCCAGTTTGAACCATGGACAATTTTTCTTTACAATGAAAAAGAATAAGAAACCCAAAGAATATATTTCCCACTTGCATTACAGAAAGAGAGCAATATTTAAAAAAAAAACAAAAACCCCAAACCCTAAAAGGATACATATATATTAGTTATCTTAAGCATTTCCTTGAACGGCGGGAGAATGTTGAAAGAATGCGAAGAGTTGCCCTTATTTTGTGCACAGCACTGACTACAGCATGTTGGTTAGGCTTGAAAGGTTGTAAAGCTAAAAGACAAACTTTTGAGACAAAGCTGGGGACACATATAGAGAAAAGACCTATGGTGAGGACCCTAAGATGTGATTACAGCTTGTGATTGCCCTTAGACTCTGGAGAGCTTTGTTATTGAAGAATGCCATATTTTTAATGTGGTTACATAAACTGCTAAACATTGGCATCGTGTGACAACAATTAACCATTAAGCATTAACTCCAAACTCCACTTGGAGCCATGAGCCTGGCCAAAGGAAATATTAGATAGGGTGCAGGTTCCCCACATTGTTTGGTTCTTTTTTAAACCTTCCCATTAAGCTACAATGGATGGGTTGAAATCCAGCAGTGGAAATTCTTTTCTATTAATGCACTTTGCTCATGTATAGTTGAGTAAAATCACTTTGCTTTCCCCTCGATTCTTGTTAGTGAGTCTCTGCATGGTACTGCCACACAAAATATGCACTCTTAACAGAAATCTTTAGGCATATCTGTCTGATAAAGTACTACAGCAACAAATTACTGCTTAGAGACCAGACTCTGTTCTTTGGGAGAATAAAATTGTAGTGAATGTGTAGCATGAAGGGGCCAATAAAATTATTGAATTAAATACCTTGGAGAGAAAAGGCTTTATCCAATAAGCATCTGAGCCAATTCTCATCTACTGGGCCATGGTTACAAGGAAACTCACAGAAGCACACACTAAAGAGACATTGTGCACAATGTTTTGTGTGTATAACAAAGCAGAAGCAGGTACTAAATTTACCTGAGTGTAAAATGAGGTATGGACAAATGGCTGAAGGTCCAGTAATGAGATCATGATTGGGGAATTCTGTTCTGCCATGTAAAAAAGTGTTAACAATGCAGATCAGCCTTATCAAAGGGTGTGAAAAATTGGGTGCGGTCTTCATTTGAGAGATAATAGTCATATTCTGCACACCAAGCCCATTGGAGGTGTTATATTGGACAGTATCTGCCTCAGTATCTCCTCTCGCACAGCTGGCAGCAACGTATGGTTTTGAGGAAATTGGAAGCTATTTCCTCATGGATTTACTGTGCCACAAGTGAAATCTCTTTCAATCTCCATCACCAAAATCACAAGATTATTAATCCTAATTTTTCACCCTAGGTAATGCTACTGTAGTTGTTTGGCATTTTAAACGGATATGCATGCATATGAAAATGTTTGTTGGGCCTTCGCTGCACCCCAATCACTCCTTTCATGAGTGCATACTGTGAACACAAGTTCCTATTGAGGTGCAACCTTGAGACAGGCTCGGTAACACTCCACAGGGCAGGGTCTAGCTCCGCACCAAAGCAGAGTGAGGATCCATCACAGCAATGAGGACAGGTCAGGCAGAGCATGCCCAGCCCTGCAGTGGTAGAATAACCCATCTGTCCTTGTACTGTCCCATCGTGTCACCAGTACTAGGCAGAGATGCCAGCTGTGGAACACTTCTGAGCTGTGCTGGCCTTGACCCAACCTCCTGTAGGGAGAAATGAAAACAGAGGGTGAAAGGGGAGAGCCCTTTGGATGTGTGGACTCTTACAGGAAGATGTCCTGGACCAGTCACTACATTCACAACAGCCTTGCTCAAATGGAATTGTGAAGCATGGAAAAAAGCATTTGCTCACTCCCATTCTGTTCCTTGCTCCTTAGCCAATTAACAACCTAATAATGTGCAATAGGACCTAAATACACAGCAGCAGTAGCAACCTGGGCCTTGAATCATTGCCCATTTTGGCTGTCTTTTTAGCCCTAGGTTTGATTTTTCTTGACTTCTGAGTTCTGACTGTTACATACTAGTATAAACCAGTTTATAATTGAACAATATGACCAATGAATTCAAACTGTACAAAAAATAACAGTTACTTATGTAATTAAATATTAAAAATAACTTATTTTTGTGTAAGTACAGATAAAACTCTTATCTATCAGAACAGAAAATATTTTCTAATATGCAATATTTTCGTAGAATCCCAGCAGTTCCCCCTGAATTTCCCCCTGTATTTACTTTTATCTGAATTTACTAATTTGAATATTGTGAATAAGGTGTTTGAAGAAATTATGATACCGTAGGGAATAGAAGTGGAAACTGGCTGAGCTATCTTCCTTGCTATGCTGTAAAATACCTTTATATGTCACTGTCAGGTATAAACAGGACAGCAGTTCTTTTGTTTTATTGTAGATGGTTCAGAAAATTTTCTTTAGATTCATTGCAGATACACTTGGGTTGGAAGCCATATCTCTACAACTGAATAAGCTAATGAAGATTCCCAACATAGCTCAAGGAGGATCTCTAAGGTGTTTTTTACCCATCCTAAAACTGGCACCCAGTGACATTTCATTTGCACATGTTTTGCTTTTCTGAATGCAAAGAGTGATGAGACTGACTCACGTCTGGCTGTCTACGCTGCACAAATTTCATATTTAGGTGTTATGGACCCCCCTGTAAGTTCCCTCTCCTTCAAATGCTGAGCAGAATGCACCTATTAAGAAAATAGTGCATCATATTTTGTCACTGTTACTTCATTTTTATGCAGTCATTTAGGACAAGGATTTTTTAAAATTTGTTTTGAGGCCAATGGACAAGTACTCCTAAGTTTCGCATGAACCAAAACTTACAGTTTGAGGTCTTCTGCAGTCCAGCAGAGAGCCCAGCTGCTATGAAGAAGGTCACTGCATCGCAAAATTTTTGGCATGACCCAGGAAGGATGTCATTAAGGACTACCCAGGAAACCAAACAGGTCCTAAATATGACTGTATAAACTATTGAGATCTTGAACAAGTTCAACAATCTGGAAATCACTGCTTCAAAACACCAAAGAAATTTTTGTTAAAACACAAAACCTATTCTTTTTGTCAAAGGTTTTGTTTTCTTTTGTACCCTGTATGTTACCACTGTCTTGTTTAGCCATTAATATAATCTTCAGTGTGTGCTAATAATTTCTTGGACTGTAGCATTTTTTAAAAGCCACATTAATTCTGAAGCAATTGTACATTCATCTTACCTCCTAAGAAACAGCTTCAGTACACTACAATTTAACCTTTTTTTCTGGATAAAGGATGTTTAAGGAGTTCCCAGAATAGAAGTACTTTGTTACTATAAGAATCTAGTAAGATCAAGTGCATGCTCTGATAAAGAATATTTACTCGTTCTCCATGCAATGTCAATATGTAGCCCCAAACATTCCTTTTATAAATGTGTTTTTTTTTCTCCTTTATGTAGACCTAGTACTAGTTTAGATGTCAAATAAGTATGATGAATAAAAGGTGACATTTAAGCAGTATATGCAGCCATGAAGCTTCACTTTCATTTTAAATTCCATGGCTGAGATGACACTGACTTAGAGGATTCATTGCTTATAAAAATAGGCGAGTCTCTGCGGAGCCCTCCTTCAAAAATTTTACTTGCAAACAATTTGTATTCCTGGATGTTTCATTTGATATTTGATTGAATGTCAATCTTGTCACTGCACAAATTAAAAAAATAAAAAGGCAGCAGTAACAAAGAACTACTTTTTTTATTGCCCTCTCTCTCATACCAAGCACCCTTAGCTTCACACAGAAGGGCTGCTGTTCAGAGGAGTTGATCAGAGTTGCAAATGTGTAAGACGGGAGCTGTGATAGGACAGACAGATTTAGTGGATTGACAGATTTGATTTTTATATCTGAAAAGAGAGAAGATGTTCTGGTGGTTTCCTCTAGGAAAAAGAAAAGTCTATGAAGTATATAGTCTTCCAGAAAGATTTGGGCAAGCTTTCATAGTGAAGATATTCTAGGCCACTGAAGGACCTTGATATTTATTCTATTCTATTCTATTCTATTCTATTCTATTCTATTCTATTCTATTCTATTCTATTTCTATTTCTATTTCTATTTCTATTCTATTCTATTTTTTGCCTCTTTACAAGGGCACACTGTGACCTGCCTGAACATCCTAAAATTCATTTTGAGTCACTAAGTGCCAGGCAGGATCAGTCCCATGGAAGCATAGGTTTTTACAGCAGACACACGAATTTAGTATTCTCCTTTACCCCACACTAGTTTGTTTGCCTTTGAAAGTCTCCTTGAAGCCCTCCTTGAAATGTTAAAAATACTGTATTCAACCAGGCTGGGGAGCAGGAAGGCCTCCTGCTGCCGCAAGGGATCTGTGGGGCTAAAGATAGTGTTTAACTAAACCCATGATGATACAGTAACTAGAACCCTTCAAAGCAAAATGACCCAAGGTGAGACATCTGGCAGAGTGTGTGGAGAGAATAAAGGCTGCGAACCAACCTGCTGAGACAATAAGGCCTGTAGAAGGGTTAATTTAATGTGATAGCTCAGTTTGATTCATAATTTTCATTCAAATTCTGAAATCTATTCAAAGCACCAGAATCTGCAAACTTTCATTCATTCTCTGCTTACTGGAGAGCTATAACAACAGCAAATTGCTTCCCATGATTTAATTGAAATTATGCCCAAATTTTACTGTAATGAGTGTTCGGATAAGGTCACTGGGACAGCATAGAAAGACACGATGCCAATAGCAATTCTGCAAAGGCTACATGGCACAAATAAAGCTTGCAGAATCTCTCCATATGTTTGTATTTGTATCTCACATGAAAGAGCTGGTTGAATACCTGAGAAAATTAGTCCACTAATTTTGCTCTTATATATACCTCAAATAATATGTCCATTCAGGCAAAATATAGTAAGACCAGTTATCTGTTGTGTGTTTTACCTAGAAATGGCATCAACATTCATAAAAAAAAAGTTGTCATCTTACACAGGAAAACCTCCTACTGTATTTCAAATTCTTATAATGGAAATGAATTCTGAATGAAAATTTTATGTTTGACTCTAAATACATTCCTCATTGGCAGGAGAGCATCAGATATTTGCACAATGCCCTGATGAGTATTGATTGCAGTTAATTTTAGGTATGCGTCTTTCTTGGAGATTCTTGGCTGGAACAAGATAACTATAAAGTGACTGTTGCACACATATATATAAGATTTAGAAATCTTGAATTGTAATGCCAGGACACAGTGATTTTGAGGGGAGGGAAAGGTCAGTAAGTCTCAGCCTGTGTAGCCCAAAAAGCTTTTCAAGGTTTTATTGTAATACCTATTACATGTAAAATTTGCTTCAGCCCTGAAGCTACAGATCTGCACTAAAATATCTGGGTCCATATTCTTAGCAAAAAGAGTTTAGTTCCAAAGAAGGAACATTATTTTTATCACTAAGCAGTAGATTTTAGGAAGTCCAAGTCAAAAGTGCAGAAATACTAGAGCCATATCTATTTTTCACAATACTTTGTACAGTTCCTTAGTTCTCAATAGCTTTGTTCCTGCTTCTGAAGCGACTCTGAAATAAACGTTTAATTTTAGTTTGATGACAGCAATCTACCAGGGAAATTACTGAATTCTTCTACCTTTAGTATCTTTGAATAAGGCTAGGTAACTTCCTGAAAAATGTGCTTCAGATGACACAGATTGCTGGGGTCTTTCCAGGAAATGGTGTCATAGAATCACAGAATATCTCCAGCTGAAAAGGACCCTTTAGGATCATCAAGCCTAATTCCTTGGTCCTCTCAGGACTGCCTAGAACTAAATCATATGATATTGTCCAGGTGTTCCTTGAACTCTGCCAGGTTTGGTGCTGTGACCATGTCCCTGGTAAGCCTGTTCCATGGAGCAGCCAGCCTCTCAGTGAAGAGCTTTGACCTGAGTCTCCCCTGATGCAGCTTTATTCCATTTCCTTGTGTCCTATTGCTGTCCACCAGAGAGAAGATGTATATATAATATCTTGTATGTGTAAAGCATACAAGATCCTAATAAATAGTCTGATTTAATGAGCCTTATGGTCTTTCATTTGGGAAAAATTACAAATGTTTAGAAATGTTGAAAATGTCTATTGTATTCTTTTCAGCTGTCATGGCAATCCCATAGGAGTTAGATTATATAATTGCTACTGTTGCCTTTATACACAAAAAGAGCAAGAGTTCCCAGCTCCACACCTTTGGATCTAGTAGAGAAAAAGGGCTGAGGATCTCCACCAAGATAGACAAATCTATGGGTGTCAAATGAATGCTGTGGGTGGCTCTCTTTTTTTGAGCCAAAACTAAAATAGGATGATTTCTTTCGGAATAATCTGTTTAAGAAAACTGATAGTGCCACATTCAAATCGCACTGAAGGTCATCTATTTTAGGCATTGTGAAGTTTAAAAACAGTACAGCAAGTTGAAATCCATTGCATATACACTGTTTCTTTTTCCTGCCATGTAATTCCTATTTCCTCAATCATGTGAATGCACAATGCTTTGATTGGACTGTTCAATCCAATCAGACCTGCTGGGTGTTTCAGCAGTACCTCTTGCTTCATAAATATTTATGTATTTGTGGGTGTTTCAGTTGTTACATTGGATGTTTTATGGTTTTGTTTACCTCCATATTTTGATGTATTTATTGCTTCACTGGTTCCAGTGAATCTAGCAGAGTCCAAAAAAAATCTGATAGAAGAGGATACTTTACACAGTAGTGTGGTCTTTAAATGGTGCTGCAAGAACTTGTTATTTATCACTCCTGCTTATTTAGCTAATGATGGAGAATTTAATTTTCAAAATTTTCATTGTTTTGTTTGTACAATGCAATGAAGTGCTTAGAAGAAAGGAGGCCATGTACCTACTTTGTCTCTCACTCACTTTGGGGCAATCAAAACAAGTTTTTATTTTTTTATAGTTCATTAAAATGAAAACAATTCAAATTATTTATTAGGAGGAAATGGATTTGGTGATTAAGGTACAGGACAAGAAATCAATAATACTGCTTTTTATTTCCACTAGGACATCTTTCAAGTGATGCTCTGTGTGGTACAGTGAGTTCCGTACCTCAGTTTCCCATTTATAAAGACATTATAATTTCCAGTGATTTAATTAATTGCTGTTTATAAACACCATGTAAGCTTTTTAAATGAGAAATTTTATACAAGCCCTGCAAGGCAGTGATTGTCATGTTCCGTGTTGAAAACAATTTTGGATCTTTTAATAAGAATAATGAATATGACAGGCAATGAATGCAAAGTAGTATTTATCAGCTTTCATCTCATATGACTAAACAAACTTTATTCCTAGCTGTGTGACCATGCATACACATTTTCAAGATATTCTTTAACACAGTAGGAAGAATCTCTTGAGTAATTATTATTTTTACCATCAAAGATTTGCAGAAGAGAAAACAAATATCCCATTTGACTGGACTTATGAGTCAGGATCAATTTTCTGTTCTGCTGCAGAACTGGGAGAAGTCCCTTAGACTGAAATAGCCAAAGTGTTCATGTGACTTATGCCCTCTGAGTTTACAGAGATTTAGAGCTTCAAATGTCTCTGAAAATCTGGGTTTTCATCCTGCTCTGCCCCAGTTGTTTTCATCAGAGGGGGATAGCAGCCCCTGTGTACGCAGTGGAAACAAACCACCACAGGGGCCGATCGCGGGCAAGGACAACAGTTTGTGTTGCTAACCTCCCACAGGGGAGTGATGTGGCTAATATCCATCCAGATGCCTTTGATTTCCTCAGCCCCAGTGCTGTAGTACTCATTTACAGCCGAGCTGACTGGGAGTGATGCTTGGAATGAGTCCAGAGAGAGGCATGAACTCACACCTCTGGATCCATACCAAGGCACCTTCACCACTCTGTCATCACTCTCCTCTGAGGGCTGTAATGAGGATACATTAATTAATGTTTATGAACTGCTTCAGTGCTGCCATATTTAGACTGTTAGAGTTGCATCTGTAGGAAGAAAACAGCAATCAGCAATTTCACCTGAAACAGAAAGCAGAAATGGGAAGATGAAACAGGAGACCCTAGAGTGGTTTCCCCCTAGGAGATGCTTTTCCACACTACAAAAAACTCTCTGGAGGTGACAGCCCTTCAAAGGCAATCTCAGCTCCAGAGAAATCCAAGCTAATGAGACTTTGAAGTATGGGATGGAAGGTCTGCAAAGCATTTAGCCAACTTTAACCAAAGTTTTTAGTAATGATTTTTCATGTAAAAAGAAGTAAGCTTAAGATGGGAGAGAGATTTATCAAATATTCCAAAATATTTCAAGGTTACTCTGGTTGGTCATGGGAGTTCTTTAAATGATTGGATGCTTTCTGGAGCGTGTATTTGTGAAGCTTCATCTATCACTCAGTGGATTTTCTCTGGAGAAAAATATGTTGCCTCCTTACTTTGCTCATAAGGTAATGCAGAAACTCAGAACTTGATGGATGGATATCAAAGTGTGGCCTTGCATTCACCCTGATATGAGAATGGGGATCAGAGAATGGCTCTGGGACACTTTGACTTTATGAGACAGTTTCTGAGCAAGTGCAGCTGTGAGCTCCAGGGCAGGATCCATGCTGGCATGAATCATGAGATGAAATTTCTCTGCAGGTAGCCACGAATTACCTGCTGCAGTCAGTTTCCAGTGGCACTGTAACTATCCCTGGGCCATTATTTTGAGTGTGTCCCTTGAACCTTTTCAGTACTTTGACTTACACAGGGTCAGAGAACAGTGATTGCAGAAATACTATTCTGACTACTGTCTTTGCCTTTTGAAAAATCCCCACACCAAAATTGGGTTTAGGCAGGTTTCAGTGAAAAAATGTTAAAGCAAAAAACTGTTTTCTCCCTTCTTTCGGCTCTCAATACAAGGAGATCAGCAACAACTACTGTGCATGTTCCACTCTCTGCTCTGTCCTTCCCATGCTCAGAAAGGGAGAAAGCAAAACAAATATTTTATCAAAATGAATGTTCCTTTGCTGGGAGACTTCAGCATGCCAAGGGAAACTGATCCACTATGCCTGTGGATTACAAACATATTCACCTTTTATTTTTTTCAAAATTTCCATGAAAGCTCTACATATTTTTAATTTTCTGTATTTGTAAAAAGTGAATAGATGAATAGAACGTTCTTCCTTCCAAACATCATGATAACTTGGTTGGGTCTGTAATTTAGTAGAGGTATTTAGGATTTTAGAATTTTTTTCTAAATTTTAATATGACGTACGCTACTGTATTTGTAGTAAGACAAGAGAGCTGGAGAGTGACTTTTTGAAAGGGGGTGCAGTGATAGAACAGGGTGAAAGGCATTTAAACTGAAAGAAAGCAGGTTTAGATTGGGTTTTAGGAAGAAATTCTTCCCTGTGAGGGTGGTGAAGCACTGGAATAGGTTGCCCAGAGAAATTGTGGCAGCTCCATCCCTGGAAGTGTTCATGGCCAGGCTGGATGGGGCTTTGAACAACCTACTCTGGTGGGAGGTGTTCCTGCCCATGGCTGGGGTGTTGGAACTAGTGGGTCTTTAAGGTCTCTTTCAACTCAAATCATTCTGTGATTCTGTGACTTGCTCTCCAACTGACCCTACCAGACTATACGCACAATATAGCTCCTCAGCCTGAACATTTTCATCTGAAAAGTGAACAGATTCTTTCAATATTTTTAAAATTCATTTGCAAAGATTGCAGTCATTGGCTATAAAGAGACAATGACAACTTAATTACGAGAAAAAGAAAATGATGCAAAGATTCAGTTTTCTTAACATAAGGAGGGTTGAACATGAATTCAGACAGAAAAAAGATTTAAAATGATATGCCACTGAAAAAAAATTACAGCATAGGATATATATACCAAGTTACATAAGTTAAATTTAAAATTTAATGTTTTTCTTAAGACTTCTGAATATTCTAAGATCTCTAAATAGAACTTAAAATGTTTCCGTTTTTGTTCTATTCATCTTTAAGTGTGGGAATTTGGTCACTGTTGAATACAAGAAATGGAAAGTAAAAATGTTTGGTCAGTTATTGAGAACTATGTATCTAAAGCATGATACAGATCTACATTAAATATGATAACAGTATCTAACTACTCAGTATTTCCCTTCCACAGTGGAGATGAGAAGGTAAGACAGATTTGAAAACTGATGTTGCCAAGGAAAGAATTAGAGCCTTCATAGGGACAAGTTGAATCTGACTCATGCAGTAAGCAGGACTCGTAAATTTTTTTTTGACAGACTCAGACTTTTAGAAAAGGAATGTAATCTGAAGGTTAAATTTATGATAATTATGATAATAATAATATTCTTGGTGGTATAATGGCTATGGAGGATGTGCCTACGTCCCTAAGTTCATCCTGGCCCTCTCTGATTCAATGAGCATTATGTCGGTGCCCCTTGTTCAGTGGAATTTAAAGAGAGATTATCTGAGCTGTAGATGAAATAGAGAAAAAAATTGCTATTGTAAAGTAATGCATTTCTTGGCAAGGAATGCAATGATTTTTGGCACCTTGCAATGTTTTAGTGCCATCTGGTGACTCCCCAAAATGTTACAAGAACATTTGCCAAAATGCCTGAATAAAACAAATATATTGGCAATAGGAAATTTTTGAGTTAATAGTTATGCACTGAAAACCTAACTCTCAGAGCTTCATTGCTTCAGTGACAGGATACACTCTTGTACCTCACCATCAGAATGCGAATTTTAAGAAGCAGATATCTGCATGATAAAGCTGACAGACAAACAAAATATCTTCCCAATAATCTTCCTTGGAAACTATTTTTCATGTATAACTGCAAAGTGAAGTAATTTTAGTTCTATAAACAACCCATTATGAGTCTTTCATTTGCCTTCTTTCAGGACAGTAATACCAATCCAAATGGAGGAGAATTATAGAAAAAGGAAACATACTGGAAAAAAGAGGGTTTAAAACCACCCCAAACCCAACTCCATACAGAATATATTCTTTCTGGAGTAAGATGTGTTGAAGTATGCATTTGCTCTTAGAATGGGGATTAAATTTCTCCAATAATAAGTACATAAAATAACATAAATTAGCTATTCTTTTGGCATTTTTTAATGGGAAGACACCAAGCAGAAAATATTACTTATATGCTTCTAACTTTTGCTCAAGAGCTATAACTTATGGTTCTACAGACAAAAAAAAAGACAGTAAAAATAGTTCCATCTTACTCAGCAGTCTCTTTTCTGAGTTCAGAATCAAATCAGCTGACTTTGGAAACATTTTCCCTTACTTTTAATGTATTTTAATTGTGCAGAACTGACATATATGAGAGATTAATATTTTCTTTCTTGTCTTCTACATCCTGAGTTGTGCAATTATTTACTAAGTTTCAATCAATAAATGCAGTACAAAGGTCTTTTTCCAGGTTTCTCGCCTGTCACTAGGGACATAATAAGAACACAATGAGACTCATAGAAGTGATCATAAGAATCTCATTTTCAATTGCACCATAGGTTAAATATTTAACTTCAGGTTTTAAAGAAACCAATTCTATTAGCTCTTGTGCCTTTTTCTCTCCATCAAAGAGATGTTGGGCTGTTGCACCTTTGTTCTGACATTCACAGGTAGAGATTGATACAGTAAGGAAAGACAGCATGTGATGAGATATCAGAAATAATGTGTGACTGGACTTGATGACCTAAGAGATCCATTTCAGGCTTCTCTTCATTACAGAGATCATAAATCTTCAAACACATCCAGCAGAAACTATACATTGAGGGCTTTGCCCTCAGAGCTTTCAAGTCACTACAGACATTTGTATTGACTTCAAACCAGTTTGGAGCAGGCTGGTGGTTTCTTAATTTTGTGAAATTTGCTCGGACTGCTGTGTTCTTTGAACACATTGTGCACCGAGCTGGGTTTATGCAGTCCTGACTTATGCATGCCTTATTGCTCATGGTGGTTCTCCTGTTTTTAAGAAGGAGCTGTGGAAGGTTTGCTGCTGCCTCCTATCAGTTGGGCATCTGCTTTAATATCATAACAGCATATCATGATGAATAAATCTCTGAGAGGTCTGTTTTCCTGTGTGGCACTTGTTACCCAATGGACTAGAATATCTGCACTTTTTCACACATCAAAATTCATCTCAAGCAGGTTTTTTTGTTTTATTTCATGTTTCTCACCACTCTTTCTGGGTGAATAATGTTGCTTCTAACTATTTTTTTTTTTTTTTAATTTGAAGATCTGATTTGACGGCAAATACTTTATACCTAGAACAACTGTCAAGTTCAGAATTTTTATTTTTTATACCCTTGTCATTTCTGCGTGTTTTTTCTTAAGGGAGGAAGAAAAGGAAAAAAAAAAGGCCTCTGAGGTGAAAGAAGACAGGGATAAAGAGGAAAGAGAGACAAGAGAGATTAAGACATGTTTGTCCCAGCATAACTATGTCTCCTGGTGAGATACTCACCAGTAAGCAGCTTTGCCTCACTGTGGCACATTTGCACCACTCCAGCTTGTCTGTCCCTAGATACTGAGGCTGCTTCACTCTTTAGTGACATCCAAATTCAGAGCATCCTTTCCCCTTTTGACAGGTGCTCTCAACATCATCTATTGAAACTCCCAGTTATTCCTTATTTTCTCTGCTCCTAAAAGCTGTGTGGAAGTGCTCTGAGTTTCTGGTATAGGAATTTAATACCTTTCTAACAGTATTATTAGTTCTACATGGCATCCACCTTGCAGACCAGTGTCAGATGAAGCACTTTATCCCACTGTATAGAAGAGAACAGTCTTGTGTGTCTGAAGCCCCTGATGATACTTTGGAAAGCACAGCTTCAATTTTTAGCACCAAAACAGAGTTTCAGTGCAGCTGCTTAAAACGCAGAGCTTCTGGACCTCAAGGCACAATGGCAAATATTTACTGAACAGTGTTAGATCTGTGGGTTGAAGGAAGTCTGACTGATGCCAGTAAAGTGTGCTCTTGGAGATGACATAGAGGGATGCTTCTTCCTGTTTAGTTACTTCCAGTCTTTCGTAACATTTAGAAGACTATGTTCTGATTTCCTTTCATTGGCAGGAGTACCCTTTCAATGTTTTCATGTTCTTAGATGCAGAAATGAGCTGTTAAAATAGAGAGGTCATAATTTTTTTACCTGAAAGAAGACACATTCTTGAAAAAGTGTTATCAGTAATATTCTAAGTCAGAAAAACGGTGACCTAAATGCCAGGAAAGAAATGTATATAAAAATTTCTGCGTGGGAAGACAAGTTTAGTCAAAATTAAGCAGTTGCATGACAGAATAAAAAGACTCACAGAGTTCTGTGTGTTTCAAGAAGCACTAATAAAAAGAGTAGGAAACACACGAAGGCACGAACCCGATCTTTGGTACACAGCATTTGGTGCATCAACAACATCAGATAAAACGTCTGATGGAACATGACAGGCACAAAAAACACATGAAGACTTAGAACGAGTTGCACGAGTTCCCTGGCTGGCAGCTGCAGCTGTTGCAGTGCAGTGTTCAAGTAAAAAAATGAAAAACATTGCTCCGTCAACACATTTTCCATACCCATGTTGTGCAAATCTGCCAGTCCCCTTGTTATTCTTGATACCTAAATGTTGTCTGTCATAAGCATCTGGGTAAATAATTTCAGACTGTGATTTCATCATAAAACTGAAAGAAAAGGCATTGTGCTGGCTACCTTAAGACACAAATTCATCAGACATAAGATTAAAGTGACCCTTCTGAGAAAATTCACTCTTTGGAAAAACATTCTATGATTTCAATGCAAAATTTATTGTTATAAAAGCATGAATCATCTTCTATTTTACAATAAGAAAAATTTGGACTTAACAAAAGAGCAAGGAAAGACTGATAATTACACCTGTTTAGCCAGATCTTACCTCTTAATGAGGCAAATGTAGAAAACATCTGTGTCATAATTGCCAAACACATTGGACCAGTATAAAAAGCCTAGTTTCCAGACTATAATTTAATATTCAGACAACAATATACAGTAAAAATTTTGCAGAGATACCATACATTCTCCTGCAAATGTGACAACTATTTTACAAGAAATTACAGGAATAGCACTTACTGTTTACAGATTATGATAATATCTTATAAAAGGGAAGGTAAAACCAAAGGATTTAGGGGTAAGTTTCTGGGGTTTACACCAGTACTCTTTAGACAAAGAGTAGTTAAGGTAGTTTTGACAAGCAGATTTGTGTGTAATATCAGCTGGGAAGATACTGGCTAGTACAAGAATATACTATTTAGAAGCAAATATTTTATTTAAACTGAAATTTAACTGACAGAAGGCAGGTTTGGATTATATATTAAGAACTTCTTTACTGTGAGGGTGGGGAGGCACTGGCACAGGTTGCCCAGAGAAGCTGTGGATGTCCCATCCCTGGAACTGATCAAGGCCAGGTTGGATGGGGTTCTGAGCAACCTGGCCCAGCAGAAGGTGTCCCTGCCCATGGCAGGGGCTTGGTATTAGATGATCCTTAAGGTCCATTCCAACCAACACTGTGATCCTAGGATCTATTGTAGTGTTTGAGAAAAGTAGTCTCAGCTATAGTTGTTCTAACTACTCAGCTGTAGTAGCTCTAACCTAGCTTCTTCATCCTCTAATGAAATCTGTTCTTCACATACAAGGAGAGCTGGGGTTTATATACTATGTTTTTTTAGAGGAAGAAGCTATTTTTACCTGGTGGTATGAGAGCTGGATGAATAATAAGTAAATGTATTCAAGAACATATTCACTGAATTCGGTTCCCAAACCTGTTTGATTTTTAAATTTGTTTTGTTTTGTTTTGTTTGCCTCTCCTGCCTTAGCAAATCATTTTAAGCTGCCATAATTTTGGGCATAAGCTGGATTTTAAATCACAAGAATCAGAAACATTATTCTAATTTGTAACAACACGTAAAAAACTTTGGAAATCCAAAGTGTGTGCATAATCAGTTCTGATTTGAGCAGGACTCTTTGACCCTTAGAAACCTCTGGGTCACCGTCAGTATATTTGGGTAGTGGTACATGTTCCTGGCAGAAGTTCCAGGTCTATCGTCTGTCAAGTTCTGACATGGGAAAATCACTGCAGTAAGAGAGTTGGAAGATCTTGGAAAAAAAATTGAGGTCTGACGGCTGGGACTGCTAAACTGGCATGAATACTGTGAACAGCCACATTTGGGCAGACGATTCCCATGCTATGATAATTCAATTGTCAAGTGCTGAAAATATGGAGGTAGAAGTTAGTAGAAGTAGAGTAGGCTGTCAGCAGTAGAAGGGCAGGTATTTTTAAATTTTTTATTTTTTCATATAATCCCCTTGAAATGTTGGATTATTGATCTTGTTAATTTTTCCATGTGTTTTACATGAAAGACTCTGCAAAAATTTGTAATGTATTATATATATATATGCATACATACAAATCTATGTGCATGTGTGAATATGTATTCTTGCCCCAAACCTGGCTGTATCTGAGCTCTTCATTCTAAGCATACTTTGAAAGATTTTCTTTCTCTGACACCTGTGGACCTTTTCATGACTATTCTTCTTCCTGTGCTCAGGCACAGTGAATTTGTCAGATTAGTTTTGACCCTTCCTCAGGGGGTGAGAAAATGTCTGTCCTATCTGGATGCTCATTAGCACTCAGAGCCATCCCTGTTATATGTACAGCATTTGAAGCCTTTTCCTGATAATGATCTTGATGGTTTCACTTCTCAGTTCTTGTTTTGCTGGCAACTTTTTGTAGTCCCACACTCCTCGGCGCTCCCTGAAAAGACTTGTTCTAATGAGGTATTCCTGGGCTTAGACATTGGGGAAATAGGAGGAGGAGAACAATGACATCAATAAAGCCTCTAGTATTCTTTGAGTATCCTGCCAATGATCCACGATTTTAAGATGTGCAGTTCAGTGTTAATTCTGCCACTGACATTTGCTGTAAACTGTGTTACACACATTTCACATCTCCTCTCCATGAACAGTGTGAGGGTAGAATTTTTCTGACATCTGTATAATACCCACTGGTTTTGAACTTGGTTCCTTTCTTCACCCAGCTGTGCCCCATTGAGTGTACTGATACAAGGCTGTAGCAAGGCACATTTTACCCCACCAGCTGCAGCAGTGTGATAATGAAATGAGTAACCCCTAAACACCTTCCTCTGCCCTGATTTTTCAGAGCACCACCCAAGGCAGTTCTTCAAGCTTGTGCCCCCACATGATAAGGCTTCTGATCTCCAACTGCTAATCCATAGCCAATAACTGATAACCCTGAGGGACACACCAGAATGGAGGGACATTAAAGTGGAGGTATCTCTGATACAATTGAAGGACAAGGCTTCCGCGCGGAACAAGTGTCCTTGCCAGACACAGAAGCGAGGATCTAGAGTAGTTGTCAAGCACTTTGTAATTAGGAATGCGTTTAGTCCCAGAGTATGAGGAAAAACTGCAGGAGACAAGTCCTTTCTCTCTGGAGAAGAGAAGGCTCAGGGGGACCTCCTGATAGCATTCCAGTATGAAAAGTGCAGCTACAGAGAGGATGGAATTACTCCACAAAGAACCACATAGAGAAGACAAGAGGCAATGAGCACAAGTTGCACCAGGAAAAATTTCACCTCAGCATAAGAAAGACATTTTTTACAGTAAAAACAATCATTCACTGGAATAACCTCCACAGGGACTTCATGATATTCCCATAACTGAAGGGTTTCAAGATGTGGTGAAAGGAAGGGTGGTAATCTCATCTGAAATCTCAGCTTTGCGCCCTTTACCATGAAATTTTGGACCAACTGAACTTTCAAGGTCTCTTCCATTCTAGGCCATTTTATGATTTTATGATGAATGATTATTTATTTAACCAGCAAACAGTCTTCCCTGGCCCCATCTCTGACTCACAGTCTCTCAAATGAAGTTCTGGTCACGGCAAGAGACTGAATCCAAGTCAGAAATCCTAAGAACATTATCTCTTCTCTGTTCTTGAATCTGACTTGATCAAATTTATTACTTGAAGATTTTATATTATCACTACCAGAGTTTCAAATGCAGGACCTTTGGGACTGAAAGAGGGAAGTTGAGCTGTCACAATCAGATTGCTGGTATTTACTGTGTCTTTTATATTATGTTATATATAATGTAGAAGGGGTGAATTCTGGCATTTTCCCCCAGCAGCTGAAATGAAAACAAGAATTAACGGGAATATAACAGTCAGTACACTCAGCATGAAGTAAAGTTCAGGAAAGAGGAATGCACTTCTCATCCACTGACATCAGACAAGGTTCAATTACAAAGAAAAGGTGGGAAGGTTGAATAATGCCTTTCCAGGGCAGAAGCTCCAAAACTGGGAACTAGGTGATCTTTAAGATTGCTTCCAACCCAAACCATTCCATGGTTCTGTGATGATTCATTGAAACTGATTACACAGAGGAGTTCACAGTCCAAAATACAAGATGAAGGCAGAATAGGAAGATGGAAAAAGAGAGAAAAATGGAAATTATTTATGCAACATGACAGAGCTGAGAAGACAACCCAAGTTTGCAGATTTTCCTGTCAAATTTTACTATACCTTTTATGATATTCCTTTGTCTGTAACATTAGAAGTGTTTCAGAAACATTGCACTCTGACCAAATCATCCATCAAGAAGCCTTCTTAGTTCAACACAATGATCATCTCACTTCAGTGGATTAAACTCTAAATCTTGTAAGTAAATGGAGGTACTTGTGAGAAGTATCTTTTCGGGTGACAATATGATAGAAAAAGGTTTTATAACAGCTTTTTCAGTGCCACTTTTCAAATTGTTGTTTTAAAATTTTCAGTCTCATACAGACCAAGAGGAGCTTTCAGAAGGTTTCTACTCAAATCCAGAATATTTTTGTTAAAAATGTTCATGGAGACACAAATACTGGAACAAAGTGGGGTTCTTTTTCACCACAAGCTCTCTTGAAGCCTGTTTTGGGGTTTGTTTTTCCTTTTTGTCTTTCTTTCCTGTTTTGTTTTGCTTTTATGTTTTGCTTTGTTTTTTTCTTCCCACATTACTGCGCTGTAGGTCAATCTGCAAAAGACAAAGCCTGAATTCTAGATTCCAGATAAAAATCTGCCCAAATAGCACCTAGAAAAACAATGACTCTTCTTGTAAATGGTGTAAATATGACCAGGAATAGTTGTGAGGGAATAAATATGGAACCATGTAATCTCATTTGTAGAGTCAGTTTTCATTTATATATCCATCCTTTAAAAAGTCTCTGGGGATATGAGTGCAGACACAACCACCTTCTAGTCAGAAAATTAAGGGTGATTAAGAATTTCCTATTAAAACCTGGTTTAATTAGTGGGCAGTGTGAAGTCACAGGCAGGCCAGTTCCAAGGTATTTCCTTGTATGCAGATGGTGAACTGCCAAATGGCATCAAAAGAGATTTTAATTACAAGAATGATGAGAAAAGTCAAGCAGTACGGTAAGAAGTAGTTCTGTAAAGAAGACTACATAATCATACAGGCAACATTGCATACTAAGAGCTCCCAGAGAATCAGACATAATCATAACAAATTATAGGGCTGCACAATGTGTACATTTGCATTCTCAGTTCAAAGACTTAAACAACTGCAGGTACTATATAAGCCTGTGGACGATTTTCACGTAGCAATGAGAACCGTGCAGGGATGTAATTGAATCAGAGTTCCAAATCTGCAAATCTGAAGAAGAAAAAAGTGACTCTGGTTCCTCAAACATCCTCATGTGCTTTCTCCTGTATCGTAGAATCATAAAATCACACAATATCTTGAGCTGGAAGGGACCCACAATGATCATCAAGTCCAATACCTATCCTTGCACAGGACACCCCAGAGTCACACCATGTGCCTGAGAGCATTGTCCAAAGGCTTCTTGACCTCCTTCAGACTTGGGGCTGTGACCGTGTCCCTGGGGAGCATGTCTCATTATCCTCATGAAATCAATTTTATTATGTTCCTTCAATCTTTTTTAGAATTATGTCTACATCACATCTGAGATCTTTTAGAAAATAGATAAAGTGAGCCCACCGCCTGATGTATTGCTTAAATTTGTTTAACCATTTCTTTGTGTTTGCCGTACTTAGATATATAGAAAAATTTCTGTCTGAGCCCCTTATTTTTTTGTGTTTCTATTTCTCTTAATTCGTATAGTTCCTAAAACACTGGAGTTCTGAGCTACTCCTGCATATAAATGCATAAATAATGTAAATTTGTGTTCTGAAGCTTAGCTTATCTCCTACCCACATGCATACAGTTCATTACCAAAGTTGAAATAAAGTTTAAGGGCATGAATCAGCAGCATAGTACCTTTAACCTGTCACTCTGCAGGTGCACTGAATATTTTTGAGCTCTGGAAAGAGGAAGATGCCTTCACAGCTGGTTATGTGGTATTCTAAGCCTGCAGGATTAATACTGTGCTATAATAGCTGTAGCCACCACCGTCTGTTCATTTATTCACTGCAAGTATTCTACAAAGTGTTTCTTGCAGCAACTAGACCAAGATGTCCAAAGAAATTTCCTAGTATAGATTAATGAAAGAAAGCATATAAAAGAGTCCAAGACTTGACTAGACTGGCTTTACATGTGACCGTGAACAAATGGTGGAAGGTTACTAACAATCCTCATAGAGAGAAACCAAACCCCGTTGAGAGGTTCTCGCAAGTCCCTGTGGTGACAAAAATAATAGGACAGAAGGAAGACACTGGTATTTGATAACAGCTGATAACAGCTGATACACAGGTATTTGATATCGACTGATTTCAGGTTGGGGAAATAATTTTAATGTATCAGAGCAATAAGAAGAAAGGAAGGCAAAATGATTTAAGACTAAGGTCCCAATACTGGTCTGAAACAGAAATCGGTAGACATAACCTGACAGGAAACAGAGCAGTTAGAGCCTGAAATCTTTCTGATGAGGGCAAAACCTAGCTAGTTTTATGGCACATCTGAACAGCTTTTGGAAAGGTTTGTACAAGCTGTTTACTGCAATAGCAGGATGCTGAACCTAATAGCTGGGATGTTCCTCCCAGTTCCATGGTCTTCCCTTCTAAATAACATGCCAGAGAGACTACGGGAAATACCAGACTCATTAAGGGTAATTATAGGAACTTGTGCTCTTTCTGAGTTATAGAAGTATAGAGTTATCAGTGATTTACACGCAAGAGGTCATCTAGAGCTGAAGGATAATTTTAATTGAGGTTGTAATTAAAATATCTGCTTTATAACGGTTTTTCCTGTTCTTAATGAATGTGTTCCTCTATGCTTATTGATTTTTATATTAATAAAGAAAAGTCTAATGTCAGATTTGTTTACTGATTCTTTCAGGGTTTGTTTAGTGCTTTAAAGCAAAATCAATGTTAGGAAAAAAAACATTGCAGAGGCAGAGAGGTTGGGTGTCATGAGATGTTTGGCTCGAGGACTGTAAATCAGATCAGTATAAATGTGACTATATGAATATGTAATTATTTTAAAAAGGGATCTTTTGATACCAAAAGTTGAGGGGACTCACAGCTTGCCACCTCAGTTCCTGAGATCATTTTGACTTTTACTGTTTTTCATCACATGCTGGAACTGTAAAAGTCTTAGGGAAAGGCTCAATAACAGAATGTATTTGCCCTGATGCAAAAGAGATTAATTTTCCCTGAAAAAGGCCCGGGGTTCGGAAATTAGATAAATACAGAGGTAAGAAATAACAAAAGTATATAGGATAGAGGCCTCTTCTCTTAAATTGCAATGACCATCTCTGTGGATCTTTTTTCGTTTGAATTTGAATAACCTGAAGGTTTAAGAGAACATTTAATATGGAGAATTTAGAAATTGATTATTTCTGAGAAAAAATTGCACTAAATCTCGGGAAATTTTGCTTTGGATCAGAATTATGATATTGGAAACATTTTTCTTATAAAAAACGGAGTCTTCCTTCAAATAGAGAATAGATCTACAATTCTACAGAATAAATATTGGCAGATTCATCCTCAAATTTGCCTTCAAACAGCTAGTTCTCTTCAGACACACCACAATGAAAATGAATAGTGTATTTAAGACCACAGAATGTTTTCATGACTTGTCAAGTACCCACTGTCCCAGAAATTAGGGAAGTATTGAGAATAACCATGTGGAGGTGGTTACCCATATGAAGGAAAAGAGTCTTTCCAATTCTCTTTTCCATGGTTCAGTGATAAACAGATGACAAGTGAAGTTCCAAACCACTGGCACAGATCAGATAGTTCAGTCCTACTGTAAGACTATATGACACTTCATGCAATACTATTAAAGATTCTCTGTAAAATTACAAAATAAATAGCATCCCATTTATCTCTTGATAGTAATGTACAATCTGGAAAGAAGACAGTGTGACTCATACCCAAGAATGTGTTGGTCCACTTGGTAGTTAGAGAGAAAAAAACACTTCAAGTTTTTACTTGTAATTGTCTAAAACTAAGGAATAGGGTTGGCTGTAAATTTTGTTAAATATCCTTCTGATGGAAAAGTTTATCTTTGATGAGATGCCTTTCTTACTGAAATGGATGTTATTTCCAGAGAAAGCTTCTGCTTTTCCTTTACAAAATTACTTCCAGACAGAACAATTCTGAAAAGGAAAGGTAAGTATTTCCCTGTAAATGTTGTCCCAATGAATGAGAATCACTTCACCTAATTATATCCCTACCATTAGGGATACAATCATTTAGTGGAGTCATTTAGTTCACCTTTGCCTTTCCCTAGAATCAATAAGAAACAGAGGAATCACCTGACCAGTTATAGATGTCTACAATGAAATGAATCTCACTCTAAAAGCGCTCATTTCTGTCCCTTTGGCTATAAATAGCGTCTAGATGACTAGTTCAAATGTGCCTGTCTACACTGCAGATCTCTCAAATTAGGTTGAATGGATCCAGCCCTAGCTGTCATAGGAATTTTAGTTCCTGTGACTTTTGGTCTCTTTCCATCAAACAGTGTGCTGGTTTGGCTGGGGTGGAGTTAATTTCCTTCACAGTGGCTGGTATGGGGCTGTGTTTTGGATTTGTGCTGAACACAGGGTTGATAAAATATAGATATTTTTGTTGCTGCTGAGCTAGGCTTTCACAGAGCCAAGGCCATCTACGCTTTCTCTACCGCCACATTGGGGAGGAAACCGGGGTTGCATGGGGGGGTTGGGAGGAGACACAGCTGGGACAGGTGTCCCCAGCTGACCAAAGGGATATTCCACACCATATGAAATCATTCTCAGTGTAAAAAGTGGGGGGAAGATGGAAAAAGAGAGAGGATATTTGGAGTGATGGAGTTTGTCTTCCCAAATAACTGTTATGAGTGCTGGGGTCCTGCTCTCCTGGAGATGGCTGAACATCTGCATGCCCATGGGAAGACATGAATTAAGTCTTTGTTTTTCTTTTGTGTTCGGCTTTATCCCAACCCGCAAGTTTTCCAGCTTTTACCCTTCAAATTCTTTCCCCAGTCCTTCTGGCGGGAGAGTGAGTGAGTGGCTGCCTGGTGCTTGGTTGATGGCTGGGCTGAAACCACAACAAACAGCAAGGAAGATCTCCAGGACTTCATCTCCCCTAATGTATGACAGATGTTCAGCTCATATTTGATGAATTACCTCCTCCTATCAAGATTGAGAACTATGATGCAAAATGTCAGGGAATTAATCCCAAAAATGAAATTAGGGATGTGAAGTACCTGAACCAGAGCTCCTGCAGGACACTTGTGGTAGTTTTGCCTGGCCCAGTTTTTGCCAGTGAATAGGGTGGGGTACAAAGATGGCTCCTGCATGTCCTGAGTAAAGATTCTGGAAATTTTCCACCATGTCCAGCAGAGCCAGTCTCTGATGGCTGTAAAATGATGGACATGCTGCTGGTAAAACCTGGGCCAATTAGAGATGTTAGTTACGCCTCTGTGAAAACATATTTAAGAAGAAATCAAAACAATGTGAGCACGCACTTCTTTTTAGCCAGGGAAGGAGGAGGAGGAGGTAAAAATATGTGAGGGAGAACAACATGGAGGTACCAAGGTCAGTGGAGAAAGTGGGGGAGGAGGTGCTCTAGGCGCCAGAGCTGAAAACCCTCTGCCAGCCGTGGTGAAGACCGTGGGGGAGCAGGTGGTCCCCCTGCAGCCCATGGGGTCCAGGGGATGCAGAGAACCCCCCACAGCCTGTGGGGAGGTGCCCACGCCAGAGGAGCAGATGATGCCTGCAGGAAGCTGTGATCCAGTGGGAGTCCCAGAGACTGAGAGTTGCAAAGGCCTTGCAGGAGAGAGAAAGGCCTTGCTCCCGGGATGGAACCAGCCTGGCCTCGGCCTGCAATTCTGCAGCCTGGAGAGAATCTCGGACAGCAGCAATCGGGCGGGGCTGCTCGTGAGATTGGACCCACGCCAAAGAAGTTCGCACAGGACTGTCTCTCGTGGGAGGGACCCCCATGGCTAAGTAGAGGATTCTTCCCCCTGATGGACTGACCCTGACCAAAGGAAACCCCCACACCCTGCCCCCACCCCGGAGCTGTTGGTTAGAAGGAAGGAGGGAGGGGGTGAGCTGAGAAATGGCCTTAATAGGGAGAGGGGTGAGTAGAGAAACAGTGATTGTAGCAGACGAATTGTGGCCTTGGACTGATTAAGAAACCCCACATGCCTTGCCCTAGCCCAGATCTGTTGGTTGAATAGAGAGAGAGGGCAAATAGAGAAACAGTGTCTGCAGTAGAAGAATTGCGATGGACTGACCTAAGAAAAACCCCACACCCTGCCCCTGCCTGGGAGTTGTTAGTTAGTTAGAAAGGAGGGAGGGGGTGAGCTGAGAAGTGGTGCCTTAAGAGGGAAAAGAGGGGTGAGTGAAGAAATGGTGTCTTAAGAACTTATTTTTATCTCCAATTTATCCTCTGACTCTGTTAGATTAATAAATCACTTTTTTTGCAACTTTAAGTTTCCCGCCTGCTCTTGCCCTGAATCTCGTGCGGCCCTTATCAGTGATCTTATCTCAACTCATAAGTCCAGTGTTTTGTGTTAGTTTTTCCTCTCCTCTGCATAACTGCAGCAGGAGAGAGCATAGAAAGCAAACGTCGTAGGTGCCTGGCATTTAGCCAGGGTCAAACCCACGACAACACTTCAAATATATAATTTGGAACTGAATAGGTCTGTTTGGAGTGAAAATATTCAGGGTGTGGAGAAGAAATGGTGTGATTTGCCATTGAAATTCCATACTTGCAGAAAGTGTTTTTTGAGGGTAGGTTCTTGGTAGACTTTTTTGTTCTTTTCTTTCATGATTTGTTGTTTTTTTTCTTTCATCCAACCATCTCGGCCAGGCAGTGGCATTTTGAGTCCGTCCCCACCTCTTCTGACAAGACTCCAAATTTTCCAGAAACTCCTTTTCTCTCAGTGAAGAATTCAGAGCACTCCAGCAAAGGTCCTGATGAACATGTGGGTTATTCACTCTGAATGGCTGGTCAGCCAGTGAGGTGGCAGCATTCACATTTGGGGTAAGTCCAGAGTAAGTTTGAGGTCAGGCTGCACAGGGAGTGTCCATACTCCGGTGTGTCAGTCAGGGTGCAGGTTTTCATGGCAGTTCACGCAGGCAGTGTGAGCAGGAAGCTGCAATCTTCCTCCCATCAGCTCAAGAGGAGAGTTCAGGAATGGCTACCACTTAGCAGGCTGCCAACTCCCCTGTGTGTGTCAGAAAGGATGTGGCAACACAAACAGAGCTGCCATGGAAACAAACAGGGGTCTGGGCACCAGGCTGCAGGGAGTGCCAGAGCCTGCTGCTGGCATCAGAGTGTAACAACTCCTGGGAAGGAAGGAAATGGCGCTTCAGTGCATGTTATAGATGAACAATTCTCATGCCGTGTAAGACTCTTTCAATAAAGCATATTTTCAAGGTCTTCTATAGTCAATAGTCCATCTGCATAGGCAGGCAAACGTGGGCCTGAAAGAGTCATAGACTCATAGAATCATGAAGATTCAAGTCTAACCTTCAATTGAATGCTACATGCCTACTGAACCATATCAGGAAATGCAATGTCAGCTCCTTTTTTGAACAGTTCCATGGATGGTGACTCCACCATTTCCCTGGGCAACCTGTTCCAATGATTAACCAGAGCCCTCAGCCCTGCACATGCTGCAGGCAGGCAGGACACAGCAGTATATAGCATATACTGTACATCCTTTTGAGAGTAAAGCAGTAAAAAAATGTAATTTCTGGTAATCTGAATGTAACATACATCCTTCTTGTCCAGTGTTGTTGTTATGATATCACTTCCAGGCCGAAGGAGGGCTTCCATCTTCCCAAAAGTAGAAATGCTTACGCTGCCCCACACTCCTTCCCAAGCTTTTAGCGCAGCAAGGAAAATACCACTTATTTGATTTATACTTCTGTCTGGGAAGTTACCGTTTTTCCCTTCCCTCCAGTGCTTTAGGCTCAGAGAGAAAGAGCAACTAGCTGCGACCCAGAATCCGTCCAATCCTTGGAGTGGATGGCTGTATAGTTTTCCTAGCTTTGATTACCCTGAGTGGTAATCCACTGGCTCAAGTATAATGTGGGATTTGTATGGTTTGGAAGCTCTTTTCTAGAAGAAGAATAAAAATAAACATTATCACACACCTGCTTTGTTGTAAGACAAATGTGAACTGTCTGCATCTCCTGAAGGTAGATAATATGAAATTTCTGTCTCTATTTAAAATATTTTCATATTTTTTCAACATTATAGACTCCTACAATGCATATCTGAGTCAGGGCCATGCTGACTTGTTTTGGTGAAAACCACTGTGTTTTGTGACATAGAATCATAGAATATGAGTCATGGAAATATGGAATCATAGAATCATTTAAGCCTACAAGCACAGAATCATAGAATCATATAACCATCTCCACCACTATTTCTGAAATTAGTGTCATCGATGTCTGGCATAGTCTGGTGAATCTTGAGCCTCCCATGTGATCAGTCTCAGACCTGATCTTCAATTTAATGGGTAAAGACATACAGTCTTTTTCACTGCCTCTTCCTTCTCTAATGCTCCCTTAAGATTTAGTTATTATGTACATAGTCTATTTGTACATATGTACAGACATCTATGTTTGTTGTGAGTTGTAAATTCTTTGACTAATTTTTATCCAGATTTGGCAATAGCTTAGGAGAGGTCAAGGATAATGAAGACATTGAAAGTTTTGTAAAGATGGGTATGTGAATAGGGAATTGAAATTTTACAAATGCTCCCAATACTATGCGAGGGAAAGACTATGTGAGGGAAAGACGCCAGCATCAGCTCATATGCTATCAAACAGAGAAGATCAAAAGGAGCAAGAACCTCCATGAATGTCCACATCTGGAAAACACCATCCAATCAGGTCTAGAAATTGATTGCCAGACACAAGTTGTGGAAAACCAGAATTCATTAGTTCCCATTCTTACAGAAAAAACAAACCAAACTAAAACTATTTCTCTTTCTCTATGCCAGTTTTTATGGATGCAAATGCTGCTATTTGTGATCACTGACCTAAGAGCTTTTCTGGGATCTTCAGACCATGCTGGCAATATTAGGAAATTTATGGGGTTATTTTCTTTCTTCTGCAACCCACCTTGTTTTCATAGTTCTGTCTCTCTTTCTTTTCTTGGACAAATATAGTGAGCTCTTGTTGGTGCTTTTTATTGTTAGCGGAAGACCTTTGAAAACCTTTCTAAGGGCAGTTTTATGAAGTGCCATGCAGAGAATGAATCCTGATGACATAGAGGTGAATTTGGAGTGAGTCACAAATACTTGTTGGGGCACGCTTGGGTTTCTTTACAATATTTCTCAGGAAAAGACAAGCATAAAATAGAAAGAAGAAGGATGCATCTTTTGGCCATGCCTCTGGAAATATGACAAAGCACTGTCCATTTTCCACATAGTTTTTCAGTAAAAGTCTTGAAACTTTTGCTTTGGAGAAGCAGTTTTGGTCTGAGATGGAATGTTAAGGACCTGAAACATGAGAGTCTGCTGATGGATTCTGTTGGGCAGAGCTGGCATTTATTTTCTTCTTGCTGTGGAAATGGGATAGGATCCTGGCTGCTCCTTCTGCCTCCTTGCCAGAAAGAAATTTTCAACATTACACTGCCTATGCTCCTACTACATTGTGTATCTGACAGTGGACCTCTTCCAATGCAGAAGATAGCTTTTAACAACATCCTCTTACAGTTCACAGGGAAAAAATAGTCTGAGGGACAGATACTGTGGCATTCTTAAAAATAACAACCCTCTCCTGTCAACACATCTCTAATTTGCTTTTCCTTCCTTTCTCCTGAGCTCTGTTTGCCAAGTAGAAACAAACAGGGACAAGTATCTGATTTCATGGATATGCTTGTAACTTTGACTATTGTAAAGCTCTACCTAGGGCAGCCCAGAAAGCTAATTGATCTCTGGAGTTCCTGGATGGCAAACAAAGCATCACTCTGCTCCTTTCTAAGACAAGAGAAAACCAGGAACACACAGATTTGCTGCTTAGCAACAGGACATAAATCTCTGTGAACAGAAATATTTTCTAATAAATTCACAGGAACTAGACATTAGCAGTACCTACCCATTCATCCAGTCCTTGTCCTGGGGCTAAGGGAACACTCCTGGTGATGCCTTACCAGCTCTGTTTGAAGTGTCTTAGACCGGTGGAGTCTCCATGTTTGCTCTCTGGAGACAATCTGCAGCATTAAAAATCATAGAATCATAAAGATTGGAAAAGACAGCTAAGATCATTGCATCCCAAAGCTCTCACTAAACTCTCAGGAAATCAAAGAAAGCAAGCATTTACATAATATTTTCCTTTTTTTTTTTTTTAATCTTTTTTCTGTTATTTGGATTCGTATTTTAAGATTAAAAGAAAGGAAGAAATTTCTGCATGCCAGGGAGTTTGAGCTACACCATGAGCCACTTCTGAAAATCTTACCCCAAGCCTGCCTCCCTCGTGCTGGGCTGTGTGCCATGGACTCACAAGGAATGGTTTTATGCTTTGCATGGTAACGCTTTGCCCAGTTTCCTGATCGAGGGGAACCTGAAGCCCAACCAGGCCAGCTAAGTATCTTGTATAAACAGCAGGGACTGGAATGGCTCTCCCATCATTATAGTAGCAATTATCGGTATCGGCGACTCCACAAAAGGGCATTAGTTAGCAAGAAGCATCAACCAGGTCATGTACAAGTCTTACATTTATGCAACAAAAAACTTACCATTGGCTTTCTTGGCTTGCTTTCTGAAAGAGACATGTAGTTGTTGTTTTTCCCTGTGTTTTAACGAAGGAGTCATCAGCCAGGTCCAGCCTGGGAGTTTCTGCACTAGTCTGCAGCACTCAGTCTTTTCTGTTTCCTTTGATTCTCCCAGTGTAATGATTTACTATATCAAACAAAGTTTGAGTCCATTTTTTCCCTCTTATATCTGTTCCTAGAGCTCAGCACTCACATTTGTTCTAGTTATCTAAGACTCCTACCCTTCCTCTGTACTTAGCTCTGTTTCTCACCACATTATCCAATTAGCACCTCACTAACTATCCTGTGGCTGCCTCTTTCCTCTGACCCAGCAGTATTTACACCAGCCCAGTTATGCTTCCTATTGACACTCCTCTCATCCATTGAAGACAATGGGAATACTGTCTTGTTTAAACAAAAAAAAGTCCATAAAAATATTTTGTAGCATAAGGATCTAAAATGCCCTGCAACAAAATAGTACACTATGAGTATCCTTTGGTGCTGGGCATATTTGGTGTTGTTTTGGTACATAAATGATGTTGAATATGGAATGACCTTTTGTTTGCATTGCAGTGATATAGCCCAGTTTATAATAGTATGCCATGCTGACCCTTCCTAATATATGAAATTCTCAATATATGAAATATTCTAGTGCTGGTTTTTGGACTGTGGTAATAGGTTTGGTGGGCTTCATACCACGAATTTCAAAGCCAGAATTTCCATATTTCTGTTTCAACAAGAAGTTTTGACAACCAATGAATGTGGCTACTGCTTTTTTAAGAGGAGTCTCTAGTTAAAAGTTTTTTTTGGGTTTTTTGAGATGAAAATTCCTATTAGATTAAGGATTATGAAACAAAACAGAAACAAAGTTAGAGAATAAGTATGGTCAACCTTTTATTTATAGTTCAAGGCAGACACTGATCGAGTGATTTTAGCTATATAGCATATTGAATTACTTAAAGCCTTGTGTTGTGATCTCATCCAACTTTTAGAAATTGTGTTGGGTCAGGAAAATCTATCCCATCCAAACACACACATACACCTGAAGTGAAAAGTTGGAATTGGCAGTAAAGACCATTGTTCACTAAAATCTGCTTGCTTTTATCTGAATTAGTGTGGCTGGAGACAGTTGTGCTTTCTGGCTCTTATGGATTGGGAGGGAAGCATTTATTACATTTTCCTACTCCCAAAGGTATTTGAGAGAAAGGCTTTAAAATTTGTTATTTGAATGATTCACATAGAACAACACATTTTTGAAAGATCAAGTACTTCGGTCAGGGTTCAAATTTAATGTCCATTTAGCAATTAGTTTAAGCATGGGTAATTAAGATGTGCATATTACAGAGTGCACATGACTTAGGAGAGTATCTCCTTACACATCAGTGGGGTCTCTGCTCCCAAATCCATGGTACTTTTTGAAAGGCTTTTCTGAAAGTTTGCACATGGACCAAAATCAAAATTCTTCATTCCCATATATACATTTTTCATTAAGCATATAGACATATGGAATTTCACAGCCCAGTACAGCAGTGCTTCAATAGCAAAGCAGTCCAGTTTCCTTCTCAAAAGCACAGTAACAGGTTCACTGAGAGATTTAAGGGACAGATGGGGGTACACATTGCTGTTAAAGAGAATGTATGACCTAGCACCTTCTTCGTGTCTGATATTTCTGCCTCCAACGGCTGCCTTACTAAGGAAAACATATGCTGATACACGTTATCTAGGGCAATGGGAAAAACTAGAACTTTTGCATCTGGTATTAAGGAAACATGACTTGAAATTAGAATTAGAAGAAATTTGTACATGGACAACTACTTTATGACTGACGTTCATTAGTGATCAATGGGACCTTAACTTTTGCCAGTTCTTCTTGGAGAAACACAGTGTCTTATGGGAAAGCTGAAGAATTATACCTCTGTGAAGCTGGTCATGCACAAGATCAGAATCAGTCCTATGAATTGCTGCCTTTTTATCTTTGTGACTTCAGTCTGAATTGACTTTCATCTTGACTTTAAAATGGAGAGTGCAGAATAGATCATAAGCATAGAGAAAAAAAAGTTAAAGGCAATCAAGCAGTCACATCACATTTTCTCCACATCTCTAATTTTTTTTCTAATGTTTGACTTTTAGTGTGAATTCCACTTCACAGGTCTTTGTCAGGCACTAATTTTCCTAAATACAAATGTTACTGAAAGCTCAAATATAGTATTAAAATCACTTATTGGTAATAACTTAAGAAAGCACAGTTTTCTATGTATAGACCATATTCAAAGAACTTTGCTCACAAAAAGAACCTAGAAGACTAGCTGTCACATGCAAATCTTGTAAAAATGTAAGTGGAATTTGATGCTATTCTGATATCTTACAAGGTAAATTATTAATGCTCAGTGTTAAAGAAAAAAATGTGTCTTCTGGGTAAATACGCAGCCTCACTGGAATGACATTCATATACCCTCACTCTGAAACTATGAGGAGGAAAAAGTCAATATCTTTAGAATGTGAAATGTGGAATGCTAAAAGAAATGCATTATCAAGATACGGGCTTTAAGTTTCTAAATACTATCTATTCTCAGGCAATAATTTTTCCATATTGCTGTCGGACAAATTAATGAATATCAAGAAGTCAGTACAGGACTTAATTTGAATATGTACACTCATCGGTTATTTACATGCAATACATAGAAAAACACACACACACCTATATGAAGTATTTATATATAGATTAAATAAATGTCATACACACACACACATATATGTACATACATATACTCATTCTGATCTTGCAGAGCATTTGTAAAGAAAATTAATATTAGGCATATACCTATCTACACATACAGATAGATGAAGTGGATGTACTATATAGAACAGGTTTTTTTGTTGAATTTGTTGAATTGCGAACAATTGAATTTGTGTTTTCCCACTGCTAGGTCCTAACTAAACATTATGTCCATGATTTTCAAAGGAATTGAAAGACATTTCCTAATTTTTTCAGATCATTCTTCCCTGAATGATCTTTTCTAGAGAGCTTGTTCCCTGGAAACACATTGGCACCTTGGTATCTGCTGGGCTGTGGATATGGGCAATGTTCTGGTGACTCCTGTCTGTCTGCATGTGGCCTCAGGGCTCTGAGCAAGTGAAAGGCATCAAAGCTATGTGCAGACATAATGAACTCCTTAGGAGTAGAAACGGTCACTGCTGTCTTTCACCCAAATTTTTATATTAGTTTTTGAATTTTGAGAAACAATAGATACTGGGTTTTATGAGTCTTACAATAATTTCATATGAACTCTATTTCTAGTTACTTACAGTTTCAAAGGTTTGTCTTACTCCTTTTTCAGCCTTCAGAGAATGTTTTGTTACTTTACAATCTTCCAAGTCTGTCTTAGTCTTGAATCTTCCAAAATAAGCCCGGATTGACATTTAAACTACCATTTGTAGTCTTTCTTGAATTGTCACTGTGGACTAACCTGTATATAGGTTGCAATTAAACAGGAATAGGCACCTTTAATCCACTCTTTTAAAAGTTATTAATTTATTTTAGGCACAAGTACATTTTCTAATATCCATTTAAGGATTGGTTTAGCCTGAAGTTAGGGGAAAATCGGGAGTGGAGATACCTTGTTATTTTGTGTCCCATGTAAATTCCAGACCTTATTTGTTAAGGAGATTTGATAAAATATTTAAGAAGATAAACATCTTTTTATCCTAAATCAATGGGATAAACCATTTTGAAAGAGTCTGATTTCCAGGGCAGGTGCTGATTCTGTAAAATCATGTTTCAAAAAATTGTCTAAAATCATTTACCAAAAATAAATAGGTCTTGGAAAGGAAACCTGGACCAAATTATTTGGTCTTTTGATGTGTTAATTTTTTTCATCTAAAAATTAGGAGAAAAAATGTTGTTTCTTTTACTCATCTGGCTCCGACAATAACATATTTGAATTAAATAATGCAAAATCCCTTGAAGAAAGATTGTAGGGAGTTACTGTTGCCACCAGTTTGAGCTTTCCTTAGCACAGCCCAATATGCATCTTTCTTGGTTTATTTCTAGACTGAGGATATTTGATTCTTTTCATTAAAAGTGGCTATCTTGCAGGAAAAGAAATGTTTTCAATAGGTTTACTCATTCTATAAAGAGATATTGATTCAATGAAAATTCAGATATTTTTGGTGGTTTTTTCCTCCAAATCACTAGTACTTTATTTACTGTTTAATATGACTTTTAAGTATTGTCAAATTCTTAGAGATTTGGCAACAATCCCAGAACTCCTAGAATCCTTTCTAAGCCAAAGTTAACATGCAATAAAACCCATTCTCTGACAGTTTTTCTCCTTTTATTTTTAATTTTTAAAAAAATTTTACTTTTTAAAGTTATAACAATACTGGTATAGCTGCAACCAGAACAACAAAGATCCATGATGTGATAAGCCTGGCACTGAGCCGAGGTGACTCTACGCTACTGAGGCAGCATTAACTGCCCTGACCATGGTGCCACACAATATCCACATCATTTTGAGTCCTGCTCAGACAGGACTAGCAGCACTAATTGTGAATGGATTTTCCTGGAGATGATGTCAGTCAGCTCAGAAGAAGAACAGGAAGAACATGAGCACTGTTCATGTGATTTCTGGGCAGTTTGGGGGACAACAATATCCAAGAGAGTTTCATGGAGACCTCATAGCAACCTTCCAGTATCTGAAGGTGGCCTTCAGGGAAGCCAGAGAGGGACTCTTTGTCAGGAACTGTAGCGATGGAAGCAAGAGTAAGGGGTACAAATTGAAAGAGGGGTAATTTAGTTTCAATAGATGGAAAGAATTCTTTACTATGACAGTGGGGAGATACTGGAACAGGTTACCCAGAGAGGTTGTGGGTGCCCCAAACCTGGCAGTGTTCAAGGTCTATGGCAGAGAGGTTTGGGACTAGATGATCTTTAAAGCCCTTCCAACCCTTAACATTGTAGGAGATTATGGCTTATCATTGTGCTCTGTGTAGACATACTCCCATTCATGTAGAATATGCCAAAGAAATTTAAGCATCTCTTATGCCACCCACAAAATTCTCATTCTTCATGAGCTTAGCTCTTTTATAACTTCCAGGTGTCCAAAATGCTTCTGCACAGATCTTTCTTCACCTATAGAAATGTCCATTTTACTCTTTCCAACACTTATTTGTATCTTGAGAGCCTTTGATAAATGTCCTTAGATAAGGATAGCAATATTTAATACTAGAAATTCAGCTATCCATAAAAGATAATACCTTACAAACAGTGATTTTGCTCCCAGGACTAGTTCTGTTGGAATGCTTAGGTTTGTGCAGGTAATGTTTGATTAAATGTCTGTAGGTCTGAATCTTTTTTAGATCCTTCCTTTTCTGGATTAAAAACACCCCAACCAACCAACCAAGCGAACAAAAAACCTGCCCAGAATGCCAGATCTGATTCAGGGTAAGATCTGAAGAGTTTCCTTGCAGCTAAGTCTGAAAGAGAATCAATTGAAATTAGCCATACTGAACATCTCTGAAAACAATCTGCAGAACTATTCCCATTGGATTTGCAAAACTGTTTTTCAGGGATAAAACTCTTCTCCACAAGCAAAAATTCCCATTGTCAATGTAAAACTGTGCTGAGCTAATACCAAGTGATTTTACTGAAATAGTATAGGTATGCATTTATAAAAATTCATTTATAAAAAAACATGTAGGGTTTTTAATATATTTTTAATGTAGGTTTGTTTTTATCTCCAGCATTGTGCTGCACTGTGCCTGTCTAGTATTGCTGCACAATGGACTTAAGGCTGTTTGTTCTGTCCACTGGCCTGTAAATAACAATAACTAAAAAAGAAACTGGTCTTCTGACACAGAAAAATATTCCCTGTAGACATACTGCGACTCAAGGAATTTATAAAGATTTTTCATGACCTATGTTTATGGCCTCATCTGCATCGCCTTGGACTGTGATCTTATCACACTTCCCAAATAAAGCAGTATGCAGTCAGTCCTGGGAAGAATAATCTCCAGAGCCATACCAGGGCTGCTAGACCCTTGTGCTGGGTACTCATTACGTGTTTTGGGTTTTTTCCCCCTTGAACCCATGAAGTCAAATGCCACTGTGGGACCAAGAGGTGGGTCTTTCAATATTGAAAGAGTAGAGCTTGGCCAGCCAAAGGAATTTTACTTCTACAGCTTTGTGGAAAAGGTGTGCAAGTTAATGTGACAGCTCAGTTTTCCAGGAGAAGGTTGGAGAACATTTCAGAAGCATTAGCTGTCAAGTTTGCATGATCAAATTAATGCAAAAACATTGTATGTAAAAAGCAGACATGAAGATGCCACTTTGGCTCATAATGAATTTTGTGCTTAGTAGCAACCTAGGCTGCTTTGTATTTTGGTGATTTTTGTCAACAGAAGCATTTTGGTTTTATTTGTAAGAAATTGGAATTGGATGCAAGAGATTTGGGTTCGAATTCCACACGTGACCTTGGATATACATCTTCCCCCTCGAAGCTCATTTTCTCCCATGGAAAGTAAAGATACTGATGTTTCTTTCATTTGTCCTATCCAACCTGACTGTGAGCTCTGGATTTCAGAGTGAGTCAGTACACCACCTTGCTCTGTGGGGCCATCTTCACAGCTGGCTGCTAGTACTCCTATAACCCCTGGAATAATAATAGTTCTCATTAGGGACTCCTCTTGAAATGTGCTTTATCATGGCTTGAGAAATCCTCTTTCAGATTATTAATTAAAATGAAATCCAATTCCTTTCAGCTATGGACCATGACATTTGCAGTGGGAATGTTAAGGGCAGAGAAATTTAAACGAGCTATCTTGAAAGTTTTATGATTGAAATCTTGAAGATGCATTTGCCCCCTTCTCTCCTCTCCTCTCCCCATACACACTGTTTCAGATCCATTGCTTATTGACTGATAGACTTATTGGTGAATTCCACAGCAGTGATCCAGCCCAGGGAGGTCAGCAGGGTGCAATTACTAGCAGAACCGCCTTGGGTGTGCTTCTGAACTACTCCTCCCTGCACAGCTCTTTCAGTATGCATATCACATCTCCCTGCTTGTAGCAGGCTGATGAGTGTGTGCAGTTAGTGCAGGCACACACATACTTCTGCGCTCTCCCTGAAAGTGGAGCATTAGCAACTGCAGTCAAAACGCACCGTTGCTTCTTCAGCTCTGATCCGAGCAGCAACTGTCTAATTCTGTCTGGAGGAACTAGAAGACAGCACTGGAGGCAAGTTTAAAAAGGACCCAGTGACACCCTGCTGTCACATCTGGTTTCTGGATCTACTTATTAGTAGTCCATTTAAAATTACTTTCCTGGTCCCATCCATAGTGCACATTCTTGAGAAGTGGCTGGCTGGGAAGGAAGGAGCACACTGCTGAAGGTATGTTGCAGTCCTCTTTACCTTATATCTTGTGCTGAATGTTTTTATCTGTGCATCTCACTTGCAGACATTCCTGGTATATGCAGTTTCCCACTGAGAGCTGATGGAGAAGGGCTTTAACAAATCATAGCATTAGGAATAAATAGGCAGGTAATTTGTTTTGTCTGTTTTTTCCCTTTCAATTAGCCACGCTGATTGTTTGTTAAGGGGTAAAATTAAATGACTGGATTAAACTTTCAGGAAAGATAACAACTCTGACGGCATTTAGCATCACAAGCAAATAGGCTGCTGTTATTTCTATGAGGGCAAAGTGTCCATTCATTGGTTGTTTAACTGTGGATATGGAACATTGCTTTCAAAAGGATGTGTTTATTAAATATGGGCTGTGTATGCACTGCCAGCTGAAATTTGCATACATGTTTTGAAATTTGAAAAAAACCCACTCTTTCTTTAACTTTCAAAATGCTCTGGACTGCAGCACACTCCTTTAGCAAACAGGAGTGAGCCAGGCTTTTCATTTCACTTAAGTTCTTTTACTGGCATGTATTCATCTGGTGAAAAGTCTTTGCCAAATACAAAAAGTTTGCTGTTATTGCATTTCCATAAATGTAACAGCTGTGAAGAGCATGAATATTCATAGTGTTTGGATTTTTGCTGCAAAGATTTTTATGATAATTCTGACTTTTCAAAGGGGATGGAATCTTAGATCAAAGAATTATTCAGGTTGAGATATTGTGATAAGCCACATGTAAGTGTTTTCTCAAAAAAAACCTAGTATAGATAAGCATATACTGCAGTGCAGTCAGCGACTGTACCCATTATTTACTTGCAGCCAACTTGATCTGTTGCTTTTACTTGTGGATTCTTTCACTAACAGGTCATCAGCAATGAAAATGAAGTGCAGTTCAGAGGCTGGTCTCTGATGGGATGGTATTTTCCTAATGCTATACAGCTTCAAAGCATATACAAGACATTGCTAATATTATGATGATTAAATTTTAAACTTCGTACATCCTGCATTTTCACTGACTGAAAACTTATTTTGGGATGTTTCTAAGGTCAGAGAAGCCCACTGCTAGCTCAGTGTATTTTAAGGATGGAAAGTGATTTGAGTAATCTTTCATTAGAAAAATTCTCCTGTCAGTAGTTTATCAAAATTGTATGAGCAACAGAGATGATCCTCCCCTGTAGGTAGAATGGTCCTGAAAAGATATAGGCAGCATGTGTGTATGTGTGTCTACAGATAATTAATCTAAAAAGATTAAATAATCCTAGCTGCCTCTAGATCTCAATGACTTCTTTATTACTAAAAATATCCTATTAATGGGTCATACTGCAGACTTCTGTAGCTGCACAGTGAAGAAAACAACTAGACAAGAATTGTGTCATATAAAAATACCCCAGAAACCCTCTTAAGGCTCATTGTAATTATTTCTTTAAAAAGCCTCCCAGTACCTGGGAAGTGCTGGGAGCTGTGGAGGACCTGCCCCTCAAAAGCGTGACAGACAAGTGGAGCTATCCATGCGTGCTCAAAGTGAATTTAGCATTCCTAGTGTCCAGGGGCACCTCTTTGGCAGACTGTCCTCACTCAGGCTGGACTGTGCTGCTCACCACTGGCAAGGTCAGCCTGGCTGGAGAGCTGTGCCTCCCAGCTGCTCCAGCCCTCAGCCGGAGCTGGGCTGTCACTTACTGTTTCCTCCTCAGGGGACGGGGAAAAAACTGTTTGTCCCTTTTATCTGTCATTTTTAATGACAGCTGAATCAGTCCGGTGCTTAAGTGGAAAGTTTCTGTTTGTCCCCTCCTATCCAACCCCCTCCACACTCTGGACAGGCAGGGACTGCAGACATGAAATACATTTAAATACGTATTAGAAAAAGAACAATTTAATGGGTCAGATTCTGTTTCCAGGGAGAGGAAATCAGACTACTCTCCTGAAATCAGTAGGAAGTTATTTACATGAACAGAAGTTGTTTACAGAGGTGCAAACTGGTGCAAAATCTCACTTTCCCCTGGTGCTGTTTGAATTTCTGTGACCTGAGGACCCGGCTCTGTTCCTTTAAAGCTTGGCTTTATTCCAGGAAAAGTAGCCAAAAAGGAGAATTTTTCTTTTCACTTACAAGGAAAACACCTGCCTGTGTATGGTGACAACAACAGATAACTGAGAGCAAACCCCTTTTTTCTTTCCCCTCACTAAAGCCTAGGAGAAAAAAACCCACACCAAAATATCCAATGTAAAACAACTTCCCAAACGTCTCTGTTAAATTCCCTTTATAGAATATAAGGGAATTATATGCTTTAATGTGTGTCAGGCTCCCTTCTGACCTCCACCGCTGCGTTGGACGATGCGAGAGTTAATTCACTTTGACCCCTTGGCCGCCTCACCCGTGTGCCTCTTCAAAGCAGATTTGTTGATCATATCAAACGCAGCCGCTGATGCGTTTCTCTTCTGCCTTGCGAGTCAGAGCCAGCATCCCCTGATGCGTTTTGTTAAGATACAGTCTCTCAGCCCCAGTGCTGTGATTCCTGAGCAGACCAGCCCTCTAGTGTTTTGAGGTATTTGATGCAAAGAGGTCTCTGTAGCTGTTGCTTGCCTTTAGCAGAGTAAAGAGAGGGATTTGAAACAGGTCACAGAAGCTTAATGGAGTTATTTGGATCTGGAGTGATTGGTAAAGCCATGAAAGCTTTCCATGAATGGAGAAAGCAAGAGCTGGGTTTTGCGTACTTTTAGAGCACAGAAACCTCTACGATTGCCGCTGCTGCATGGCAGTGAGTATATCAGAGGCTGCTGACATGCAAACTGCTGCAGAGTTGTTATGGAAGACAGTTAGTTGTTTACACACTGTACCCAGGGTTTCTGAAAGCATCTTATATCACACACACGCACTGCAGCACCGGAGCACTGCACAGGCTCCTCAGCTCTCTCATGGATGATAGCTGAAAATGAAGATGAAGGGGAGGAAATGCCATGAAACCTCAATATTGTAGCAAACTGGGATCCAGATGGCAAACCTTTTTACAGCAATATGGTGGATTAACTTTAAGGCTCCCCTGGCTACTACTCTCCTGTTTAATTTGTCTTTCCTTAATGCTGTTATGGTGTGATGTTTTTTTGCAGGGTAATGCCACAAAAGTGTGTGATTTCAGGCATAGTCTTCTATCAGGAAAACTTTCTTTCATCTCTATTAACCCCTTCAGAGCTAATTAACTGATTCCATGATCAGTAGCAGCAATTTGAACTATATGTAGAAAAAAATATTCCACATGCATTTACAGTACAGGCAAAGTATGAGGCCAAGGTGATTTGCACATAAAGGAAGAGAAATAACCTGTTGGAGGGAGAAGAGATTTTCACTTTTTTTGGGCTTTATCTCTAGTCAGAAATAAATTTTGGTAGTGCAGCTGCAATAATGTCTGAATTCCTTCACAGGGGAATTGCAAACCTCAGGTTGTTGTACACATGCCAACATTTTTGAGGCTGGATGTCAGGTAGTTTTGTTTCTCCCTGCAACTTTCAGATCCAGCCCTGTCTTTTTGTATGCTGCTATTGGTGCTTGAATATGCCCTGCCTTCTTCGTGCAGTCACAGCAAGAATCATCACTGCTCTGATCTTCAAAAAGCTGGTTGGTGAGACACCCAGTGGTGAGAGTAAGCACCCGTGAGCCGGACAGTGGCATCTCCTGGGTGCCTTCCTGCAAGTTATCCTCTAGAAGTCTTGTCAGAAAGTCACCCTCAGACAACATGATGCTTGAGATTCCTCCCCTTTATTCTCAAATTCTGTCACCACCTGATGCAGATTGAATGTAAATTATTAGAAAGAAATATTAGTTAAATAAAGTGTCTCCAGAATGCTTGATCATTTTGGTCTAGATTATGCCACTTTGGAAGTGGATTTATAACTCATTCCAGTATGTGCACATATGGGAATGAACACCAAGTTCCACTCCAATTCTGTACCTCACATGAGAGGTATATTTAAAATCTGATAAAATGGAAATTAAAAATCCACATCCAGGTCCCACACTGTGACACTGTTCATCTGCCATCACTGCCATCCCTGCCCAAGCTGGTGACTAAATTTTTTATGTGTCTCCCTGCTTAGCCTGAAAATTCCTTTGAGCTACCTTTATGAGAGAACAATTTATAACCAGAATTCAAAAATTAGATTTAATTCCAAATTAATCCCAGAAAAAAACCTCTGTCTAGTAAGTCAAATATTTTTTTAGGCTCTATAGATTGTATTGACATTGACATATCAATATTAACAGCTCATTGTTAACTAAAATGGGAGCTTAATTTTCTATCAGCTGATCATTTGTCGCTGGTTTAGTGAATACTTTCTTTTTTGTCTCCGGTGCTCTGGACAATAAACCTTTGCAAACCAATAATTATCTGTTATGGATGTTCCTGGGGGTGAGGAGGAACAATTCACTGCAGTGAAATAGGGTTTTTTGCCATAAAGTTACTAAGCAGAGATATGGTAGAGTGAATAATGCATGAGGTGATTTCCTTTCAGGAAGGTTACTAACACACATTTCCACCAGCTGGATATTTGGACTTGGCCAGGGGCTGGTGTTTACGTTGTTTTCGTGATACAGAAAATGGTTAGGAAACAAATATGAGATTCTCTCATATGCTAAAACTCTGGAAAAATGTCATTATCCAATTTTTAAAAAATGAATTAAATAAACAATGAGAAAATGTAAATCTAATCCATTGTCAAATGCATGTGTAAGTTAACACATAAACTAAAAAGACCTAATATAAAATGTCGGTAAGTTTTATTTTGCAAGAAAAATGCTGCTGTGGTTTCTGTAAATCCAGAGGATAAAAAATAATTTCTAAGTGCTTTTGATTAAATATTTTAACTTACTGTTTATAAATAAAACTATAGTGCTTGCTAGTTTTCTCTTTAATAAAACCCAAATTCTGATATCTCTAAAAGGTGTTGGAAGACGTAGCTGGGCTTATTATAGACTAATAAAGCTCTATAATGGTTTTTTTCATTTCACTAGATTTTTTTCTAAACAAAATCTCTTATCTCAGAAAGCCATCAAGTTCTCACAAGGAACATAAATCATAGCAGAATAGGCAGCCTCCTGCTTCATTCACTGAGCTCCATATGCTTATCTACCTCGTGTTCCTGCATCCCAGGCTCCTAAAATGCTTCAGTCAACATTCCTTCTGAATTGTGATACGTCATGTTAATCAGCCTCTACAGTGTCCCAAAAATGTATGTAAATTAGACTTTTGATGAAGCAGAATATTTTGACAGGATTTTTGCATAAATCACACACACAAGCATGCTCACACACGGAACCTTTTTAGAGGGGAGGACATTTTTGGACTTCATTTTTTCTGGAGCACATTGTGACTAGCATGCTGGTGTTGCTTGTGAGCAGGAACATGTTTGTGGCAGTCTGCCAGGTCCCATAGCAAGAAGCAGGTTGAGTTTAAGTCCACTCTTGGCAAGAAAAAATGTACCAAGGAGAAAGAAGCATAACAGTTTCCTCTTCCTTTGTCCTCTTTTCCCCCCATTCCCTTTCTGGTACTTTGCTTGTTCTCTGGGTTGTTTGGTGTCAGCGGTAATATCAGCATTTTTAGTGTTATCACAGAACATTCTCATGTTATGATAGATTAATGTTTTAACTTAATCTGTTCTTCCAGAATAATCAGAATAAAACTCAAAAATCAAAATAATTTATTTGAATTTAAATAAATTTAAATAAAATTTCCTTAAATTTTCTGACTTTCGCACTACTTATAAATTACCTAGGTCCACTGAATATATAGAAAGCCGTATTGAGGTTTGTTCAGGTGAATCTTGTAAGTGCTAGCACAGCCTGGCTGCAAATCTCTCAATTTTTATTCTCTTCTGACCTCCTTTGCTATAGTTTTATGTTCCACCTTGTCCTTCAGGTCTGTATTCAGACTGCTTATGAGTCTGAATACATCTGTCTCATCTGTCCCTCTCGCTGAAGGGTTGAGGCTGAGCGAGCAAAACAAGAGCGATGCAGGCAGTGCTTTCTGTCTCCTTCGGGCAGCTCAGTCTGTCACTGTGCAGGCAAGGACCTTCAGCTGCCACTTACTTGTACTACTGGGGCCCTGATTGACATGTTCCGAGGTGCGCCCATGAATCCACTCCACCTTCTACATCTTAGTCCAAATGGGAGGCAAAACTATTTCTGTGACTCTATTTTTGCATATTTGGAGTACTTTTTGACATAGAAACATAGAATGTAGAATCATGGAATAGTGTGGGTCGGAAAGGACCATGAAAATCACCTAGGTCAAACCCACTGCCATGGGTAGGGATGATACCCCTTAGGTCAGGTTGCTCAGGGCCCCATCCATCCTGGCCTTGAACATTTCCAGGGATGGGGTGTGTATCTCGCCATGAAGTGGCATACGCCTGAAAAACTGTCAGACCTCACCAAGACAGTATGGGACCATGTCTACTTACCTTTCCCAGAGATGTTGCAGTCTAATAACCTTGTTGCTCTAGTTTCTTCACAGACTTATCCCCTTTCTAGAAGTTACTGTGCTTTCTTGAGGCTTATATTTGTATCTCTTTGGCAACTTTTGCACAGTTGGGGCTTAAAAGAATTCCTCTGATAATATACAGTGTTCGTTTTATGCATCCTCTCTCTGCTATGGTAATGCACGGTTTATCATATATATTGTGCACAAAGTAGAAGAATCACAGAATGTGCTGAGATGGAGAGTACCCACAAGGATCCAACCCAAGTGAACACCAACTCTTAGCCCTGCACAGGACATCCTCAAGAGTCACACCATGTACTGGAGAGCAAGACACTTTAACTCTATTTTCTATATATAGATACTGCAAAAGAGTGTATGTACAATACACTGTGCATGAGGGAATACACACAAACACAAATGTATTTGCAATCATATATACAGTTCATGTTTCACAAAACACACATTGCCTACAGAGAAAGGTCAGTGATTTGTCATCTAGGGTAAATCCAAGAGAGTTTGGAGTATCAGATTAAAACATCCCATAGCTGCAAAGACATACAGGTCGGCTGCTGACTTTTTAAAGAGGTAAAAGAGTGTATAAGTATGTGCAATTTTATGGCTAAATATAAACAGAAGAATGCTTCAATAATCATAAATACAGCTGTAGAGCCAAATTCTCCTAATGATGCAATAGCAATATATATATAGATACACATATATATTCTATTTCACAGTTTGAAGTTCTTAATTCTCAACACCCAAGTCTTAGTTTCCTGCCAATTTTATAATTTTTCCTGTTGTGAATTGCTTTCTAAAATAAGTTTGAATGAGGTGGAATTAAGTTTAAAGTTAAAAAAATTAGAAGCAGGTGCTCTGTCTATACCTGCTGCCATATCCCTTTCTTTGTGCCTTATATTGCTGCTTTCTGGAGCAAGCTGTTTGATCCTGTCTCTTGCTGCTAATTTTGCACTGTCTGCTGGTGGAAGCTGGGGGAGGGGAGAGAGTTGATGAATATTAGAACAGTGAGAGAGTTGAAGATGTTAAAATGTAGGGAACCTCTGCAAACTGAGTGGAAATAGGGTAGTATTACTCTTTGCAAGCTGCATAGAAATGAAGTAGTCTTACTTATGAGAGCTTTAATAGCAGCCGCACAATCACTGGCTTAAATGTGTTTTGGTTTTGGGTGCTTTTAATGGCAATAATTAGGTAATCAATATTGTTTCAGAATGGAAAAATATCCTGCTTAACAACAGAATAACATTGATTAGCTAAGCTAGTACCATTTTAAGGAACATTAAGTAATCAAGATTGTTTCCATGATGACATCCCAAAGTGAGAGAAAATCAGGCAACTGTAGTATTGGATGGAGCTGGGACTGCATTTGCACTGTTGCTGAGGAGACAACGGCTGCTGCATTTGCCTGTGCAGTCACTGTAGTACAAACGTCTGAGGGAGGCACTGGGTTCATTTCAGTGAACTTGGGTCTGATCCCAGATATAAACTAGATGTTTTCTGAAGATACGGATTTTACTCCACTCTTTTAATCACCCTTTAGGCACTTTTAATTCAAACTGAGATGTTTAATTTGAATATTTAAAATAATTAATGGTTATATATAACTTGCACTTTGAAATTTACTGAGAGGTGTTAGGAGCTTTTCAGGATATGCCACTCTTAATAGATTTACTTTACATCAGAGCAAAATTAATGACAGGGTGGGAGATTTTACAAAGAAACCTTGTCTGCTGGTGGCACAAGGGGGAGGAGGGTCCACAAGTCCTGGGTGCTAACTTGCTGCTATATCTACTCAGGCATCTTGAATTTTTTTAATTAAGCATCCAGATTAATCCAGAATCACCTAAACTTTAATATACTCAAGCAACTACAGTTACAGCTGCAGCTTTTCGAGCACTGCAGAGAAAGTGTATGTGGCTGCCCAGATTTAGTAATTCTGATCTGGATTCACAAGGAGCAATATTTCTCAGAGATAGGATGCTGATTCCTTTTTTGTGTGATATTGCAGGAAATGACAGTGCACTGCTTTTGATAAACCTGGGGGTGGCACAAAGAGCAAGGCCAGATTGAACGGGGCTCAAAGCGACCTGATTTGGCTGAAGATGTCCCTGCTCATTGCTGGGTCGTTGGACTAAATGACCTTTAAAGGTCCCTTTCAATCCAAACTGTCCTATGATTTCTATGGTTTGACCTATTAATGACTTTGCATGAGTGGAAGATTGTGTATTTGGTAAAGAGCATAAAATCTTCAAGAACTGAGCCAGGGTACCAAAAAATAACAATGGTGCTCAGAAATAACTAAAAAGTGTAGGTGGCAAGCTGGTGGTGGTTGAGAATTCTTGAATCCACTTGAAACCAAGTGGGGATGCCATGAATGTTTTTTTCTAGGCATAAGAACAGTCAACATCCCTTCTCCCAGGAGTTAACTGATCAGACACTCTGTGTTTCATGATACATGAACATGTCCTTAAAGGATTCATTCCTGGAGGGAAGTCATTACATATGAATCACAAGTTTCAATAGGGAAAAATACTTGCAGCATTCAGAGCATTGAGGACAAGCTTGAAAATATGATCCTTTATGTTATGAAAACTAAAAATAAAAAAATAAAATATCAGTTTCAAAATCCTATTCTTCAAAATTGACAGCAAATCAGAAAATAGAGTATTTTCATTCAGAATTGTTCTTGTGATAATCAGGGGAAATAGTGTACACACTTTTTAATGTTCAGGTTTAACCTCACTGTAATTAAAACAGAAATGTTGGACAGGTGAGAATTCCTATTGGTCTTGGGGGTATCAGGAAAGTTGTTGCCCCAAAGTTGAGTTTGAAAACCATTTTCTATAGAGAGGATCAGACTGTACTTTCATAGTAGCCAAATTTAGTCAAGGAGCACGACATAGCTTTTATCCATTACAGCTTTAGATTTGTCTATGAAATGAAATAAACCATTATTGCATTACAGCCTGGAGAGGATCAAAAGGGAGAAGCTCTGCTTGTATGTATAAAGAGTAGAAGCAATATGTGTCTCAGTTTTCAAATTCTGATGCAGATGATTTTAACAATGGTTTTGTTTTCTACCATATGCCATGCTTGTTGTATATAATTATGTGGGAGGCCATTTTTCTACCTGATATCTTCCCAATCAACTAGTATTTTGTGTGGGCTGATGGTGTCTATAGTTTAACATTCACAAAGGTGTAATCTACGCAGAAGATAATTACAGGAAGTGGTTCAAGTGGATGGATCTGACAGGTAGGATAACCTGTGAGATGTTTTGGCACGTACATGTTCTCACACTTTGTCCTGATAGTATTTTATCCAAAACCAATTTACTGTATTCAGTACTCAAAAGGATTTGACTTGATCTTGCCCATCTGAGTTCTTCTCATAGGTGCTATATTCATCTTCCTTCTTTTCTAGATTGGGAAACAGGAATTTACTGAAAATGGCTTTCTAATCTGTAGTTCAGGTGCACTGGTGCAGTGGTGGATTCATTTGACAGAAGACTAAGAACAAAATAAAGGCTGCAATAAACTTTACTTTTTACTGACATGGAATACCCTACAAATTTAGTTTATTTTGAGTTTATATCTGAGGCACCAGAAAACAGGCCTTATTATCCAAGTAGAAATGTTCAATACTGTCTTCCTGACATAGTCTGTCTGGTAGACTTGGAACTGTTAAATACTCTGGTAAATTAGATGAAGTTGCATGGATTCAAATAGAATATTTCTATTTTTTTAATATGCAGAATTTATTGCATGACTGGGTATGCCAAATTGTCTCACTCTGACTACCATAGGATCTTGTAAAACTCTCAGAGTCAATGCTTTGTGAATGCTACCTTTAGCCTCAGAATGACTCTACTTTGATCATACTCCTAAGTTCTGCAGCAATCATAAGGGCAACAGACAGGAAAATGTATCCTTGCTCAGGACAGGTAAACCCAGCTGGATAACTCTGTGCATTCATGACAAGACAGACTGTTTGCACACTGAAGAGAATAAAGAGGACAAAATAGGGATCTGTGTTTAAAAATTTGTCTGGTAAATAATGGCAGAGACACTTCCAGGAGCCTTTGTGGAACCAGAAGTCTACAAATTTCTTCTATTCAGTGCAGAATTTCATACCCTTGATGGAGACATTGATTTTCCAAGTACTGGGTGCTGTTAATGGTAACAAGTCTCTGTATTTCTAGATGCAATGTCAGCAATGATTTGTGTTAAATTAGAAGTGAACAAGCAATTGTAATTGGTTTTAATGAAAATGAACATCTGTCATCTACAGCAATTTTGTCCTTCTTAATTTTTTAACACTGTTTCTATTCTGATTGTATCTCTTTTGAAAGGGCCATTTTAAATTTATTTACCTTCTAGATGGAAGATCTTTCTATTGTCGGGTTCTGTTTCTCTTATAGGTCCATGTGACACACGATTGACTCTCTCGCTGTGGTCTGTATGATAAATTAACTGGATTGACCTCATTGCTTTTTTTACAATTTTGCATATTTTCCAGTCCATCAGTGATGCAGCGTTTTTTTTCTGAATCCTTTCCATGGTTAGTGGCCTTCCTGTTTTTTCCATCTGGGGCCTGTAGTCAGTGGTGCTCCTTTGGGAGCAATAGTAGGTCCACTATTATTAAACTCCTTTAATATGACCTGAACTAAGGGATAGAGTGCACCCTAAGCAAGTTTGCTGGTGATACAAAGCTTGGGGGAGTGGCTGGTACCCAAGACTGTGCTGCCATTCAGAAGGACTTTGATAGGATGGACAGTTTTGTGGAGAGAAATCTAATGGGGTTCAACAAAGGCAGGTGCTGGGTATTGCACCTGGGGAGGAATAACCCGAAATGTCAGTACAGGTTCGGGGCTGATCTACTAGAGACCAGCTCTGTGGAGAAGGAGNACCACATCTGGAGTATTGTGCTCAATTCTGGTCTCCACAGCTCAAGAAAGTCAAGGAGCTACTGGAGTGGGTCCAGTGGGGGGTTGCAAGTGTGGTGAGGGGTCTGCAGCACCTCTCTCATGAGGAGAGATGGCGGAATCTGGGCGTGTTCAGTCTGGAGAAGGGAAGGCTGAGAGGGGATCTCATCAATGCACATAAATGTCTCGAAGGCAGGTGTCAAGAGGATGATACTAGATTATTTCAGTGGTGCCCAGCAACAGATCAAGGAGTAATAGTCAAAAATTTAAACACAAGAAGTTCCACCTGAACATGAGGAAGAATTTCCTTACATTAGGGGAGCAGAGAAATGAAAAATATTGCCTAGGAATGTAATGAATTTTCCCTCTCTGGAGACATTCAAAACCCACCTGGACATGTTTCTGTATAATCTGCTCTAGGTGACCCTGCCTTGGCAGGGAAGTTGGGCTGGATGATTTCCAGAGGTCCCTTCCAACCCTAAAAATCCTGTGATTCTGTGATGATTCTCTGATTCTGAATTAGTATCCTTCTTAACATATGGAGAGCAAAACTGTGGCCAGAATGACAGGAGGAATTACAACTTTGACAAGCATATGTTCTGTTGGGTTTTTTTTTATCCTGACGAATATCTCCATGTTAGTATTGTGTTAACCCTTTTGATTGCAAAGTTGTACTGAGAAGTTGCTCTCAGTTTATCACACTTTGTCATCTGAACACCTTTTCAGAATCACAGCTTTCAAGACAGAATCTGCCACTGAATTACCATGGCCTGTATTATTGCCATTGGTTTGTGGTTTAATATTTGAAGCACATATGGTTTCTTTAAAGCCTGTAGGGATTAGTTTTCTCCCCCTTTATTTACTGCTCCCTAGGCATTTGGTCATCACCAAAATCTATGTCTTTTTTACATGTGGTTTTGTTTAGTATTTATCTATTCCTAAGCCATTGATAAAAAGATTAAGACATACAGAGCCAAAAAGAACTAAAAAGCATCAGTAAGTTTCTACTTGAAATGCAGCTGGTTGGCACTGAGTCAGATGTAGCATTGTGCTCTGAATCTTATTACTTAACAGCTTTATAATTCATTTATTATGTGAATGTTAAATTGTTCAAGCTTTGTCACTTAAGATGTCATGTGGTCTCAAGTCAAGTGCATTACAGAAATCTGTTGCAGCAACATCATTATTTTCATCACACAAAGTTGTAAACAGCAAAATGTTGCCAATATACTTAAATTTTCTACAAATGTAGAATAATATTAACATTGTTGTATTTTGTTTCTTATTAGTTCAGTTTTCTATTAGCGATTCTATGGTTTGGTCTGGGATGCCATTGTATCTACAGACCTATAGCTTTCCATACAAGAAAATAAAAGTAGTTTCTTAAATGTTTCCATGGTTGTATTGTGGAACATCTCCAGACCTCCAGAATATATTGGAAAGTTGGCATTTGTGATCCACAGAATTTTTTGACCAATGATTTAAGGTCTTAGATGAGTATTACCTGGATCTGCTTATCTTAGAATTCTCATTCTCTGTTGCTAAAAATTGCTAATAGTTATGGTTGTAGTCAATAGCGTTTTGCTCACTTTACGTTTTATGACTGCATTATTACCTCTCCTTGCCAATACAGAAATATGTACTGAAAAAATATCTGTCCTCCTTTATTGCTAGTAATTATTCTATTTTATTCTCCTAGAAATTATATCAGTGTGGCTTGTTATATGAGTGATCTGGAAGGAAATTGTGTGTTAAACTTTGAATGAAGTCTGTCTGTTTCTTGACAGCCAACACTGTACCTTTTGTGGTAACACTAACTACAGCAGACACAAAGATTTCCTCTCTGATAGGATCAGTTATAACTTCTAAGGAAGACAATTTTTCTTAAGTAGCAACATATCATCTGATCCTCCCATAGTCTAGACAGAAATTACAGCGTAATGGGGAAGTGGCACTAGTCTGTCAATAACTGGATTGGAAAAACAGTAAGGTTTGTTTTTTTTTAATAAGCAAACGTTGCTAGTTACTAAGTTACTATTACTCTTGTTGTTTAAAAATGTGGAAGTTCTTTCTGACTAGAGGCAGAAATGGAAGTCTACATTTTCTTACGTATTCTGCCAGTTACTTGATGTTGATATCAAATTCTTTTTTATGCAGGATCAAACAGAATTCTTATAATGTTTAATTGTCAGGAAAAGCTCTTTAAAATTCAGCATAAATATTTGAAGGTAAGGAATTGTTAAAGAAATCAATGTTTGCTTGCAATTTAATCTGCATGAGAAAGCAGAAAACAGAAAATAAGGAGCTGAATCTCAGTATAGGCTAGATTGCTGTAGACTTTATAGCTATTTATGTTATTCTTCTCATGCTTGGATTAAATTTGAATGAATTTCAGAAATAATTCCATCTCAATGAATTCTGTTTATAAAACTTTGCTTGCCTTTTTATTTTTTCTACCTTACTCCCATATTTGCATATGTAGAAATTATTGCCATCACAAGAACAATTTAGAGTGCCAGTGAAGTGTGGGTGGTTTTTATTTTTTTCTATTTTAATAAAATTTAATAGCATTGTAGGACTTAAAAAAGATTGCTTTCTATTTTTTTTAATGCTAAACAAAGATATTTTTTAAGATTAAAAATTTTTATTCTTGAAATCCCCTGAAATCTCTTTCTCTCAACTTGTATTTGGAACATTCCCTTGGAGTCATCTTTAACATCCTGCTCCATTTTTCATGGGGTGGAAAGGAAGGAAACTTAATAACTTTAGGTGAAGAATAGCACATTAGAAAAAAAAAGATTCAAACTAAATCTTTAAATCCACTCTGGATCTTTAAAAGTCCACTTTGGATCTGCACAATAAAGATTCACTGATCTTAACTTTTGTGTAAACTCAAGAAAAGATCTTAAAATTTGAACACTGAATGTTTAAACACTTAAACATGGATCATATGAGCAACTAAAAGTTTTTGCAGCAAAAATATCTAGTGTTTTACTGAGATTGGCATCCGATATGTCTTCATGTGGCTTATATAATAATTTCCATCCTAAAAGAATTCTGAATGTATTCTACACGAGAAACAATAGTCCATCAGGTTTTGCTCCTGCATTTTATTGCAGTTATGAGAACTAGACCCAGCAAACAGTTGAAGCTGAAGGACACAGTATCAATGAGCAGAGGGATTTTTCTGGTAAAGGGCACAAACAAGGGGAAGCAGAGACACAGACCAGAGGGAGCAAAGACACTCTCTCATTGAAGGAATCCTACCACTGTGTCTTAACTCTCTATTTATGATGGGGAGAAATGGGAACACAGGCTGAATGAAACCCTATTGACCTAAACTTTAGATACCTACAGTAGCCAGACAAGATCTGCTGATGCAGATTTTCAGTTTCTGCACAATCAGTGACTATTTGAATAATGTAAGCATTTGCTCTAGACCTGTTTACAAGATACCTCAAATTTAAGAGAATGATATGCATCTAAATTTTTTCTGAACCCCGTATAAAGATTTCTGTGACTTCTATGAGCATTATATGACCGGTACAGAAGAACACAGAAGTTATCTTAAGTAATAGAGAAATGTGATGTACAAAGAGGCTAACAGTGTATCTGGAAACATACATATGCATAATCTTGGCTTTTTTGCTGGTATTCTTTTCATCTCAAGGAATGGTATACCATACCTCAGACTAGTGGAAAAAGAAAACTTAGCAATAATACCTGTTAATTACTAGGAGTTACTTATTTTAGCTTTATACATGGTCCAAAGAGGATGACTTTGTAAAGAATGACTATACTATGCCATTGCCTGCCAAATTCAAGCAGATACTGGGCCAAATGTTAAGAGAATAAATTTTTTTCATGCCTCTCCTGTTTGATCTGGGATTTCGAAAACTTCAGTGATATCCACCTCTAGATTAGATAGATGTTTCTTGTCTTTATCGGAATGAGCAGTTCCCCACCAACTTTTCAAGAGCAATTCAGTAAGCCAGGCACTGAGCAGAAGCAATTCTTGTGCATGAATCCAGGCCATTTTGGGATGGGAGGTTCCTTGGGGGATGGCACTCAGAAACTCCCATAGGCACATTGGGAGGGGGGCAAGCTAAAAGGTTTTAGACCGAGACATGGGATTATTCCATGACATCACTCCCTCTCTTTTCTCAAGTCATGTTTCCTCTACACAGATCTACAAAGAGTGAAATAAGATGAAATTTCTTTTAAGGCCTGGCATCAGCTTTTGTGTATAAGGTCTTTTGCTCTTATCATAAGTTCTTAGGTCTTACCAAATTACTCAAAGAATTCAGCCACTGCCTTGACTTTTTATAGACACATTGTTCTTAATGTCTCTATCCTATTTTTGAAACTGCTGATATTGCCTACCTCACAGTCTCCTGTGGAAACATTCCAGAAGTTCACTAAGCCCCATGAAAAAAAGGGCTACTTTTATCTATTTTAAGCCAGTTTCCCAAAGTGCCCCCTCAGTGTTTACAGTAATGTGTGGGTGAGGATTCATGGTTCTGCACTCATTTTGTACAACACCTTCACAATGTAAAGTTTGAATACATTTCCCTCATCTTTCTTCTTAAACTGAAGAAGAAAAGAGAAGAAAGCAAAGATGAAGACCGAGAACAAAACTTTTTAGTCCCTTCTCACAGAGTCATGGTTTTTTTCCTCTTTGTCATTTTAGTAGCTCTGTTCCGTGCCTGCTTTAATATGTCACTCCTGCTCTGCAGAAATGAACTTTGCATGGTAGCCAAGGTTTTATGCTCTTAGTACCTTCTTTTCTGTTTTCAATGCCCTTCAAATGTGTTGCTTTTTTTAGCTGTTGCTTCACAGGGAGCCGTGATACTTTGAAAGCAGCTGTATTTTCCTTAGGAACAGTACTTTCACACCTTAAGGAAGGTTATGGTATGAAAGCAGAGGCTGCCAGCTTTCACTCATAGCAATAGGCAGGAAGAAGATGACTTAGGACCTCAATGAAAAGTCATCACTTTGGTATCTAAAGGTGGCCTTCAAGAAGGCTGGAGGAGGATTTTTTACAAGGGCATGCAGTGACGGGATAAGAGGGAATGGCTTTAAACTGAAGAAGGGTATATTTAGATTAGATACTAAGAAGAAATTATTTACTGTGAGGGGTGTGAGATATTGGCATAGGTTGCCAGAGAAGCTGTGACTGCTCCATCCCTGGAAGTGTTCAAGGCCAGGCTGGATGGGGCTTTGAGCAACCTGGGTCTACCAGAAGGTGTCCCTGCCCACAGCAAGGGAGTTTGAAATAGCTGGTTTTAAAGGTTCCTCCCAACCCAAACCTTTCTACTATTGTATGACTCTATAATTAAGAATTAAAGGTCTTCCACAGTTTATGTACTTTATTGGACACAAAAGAAACAAAAAATCTTATTATAGGTATGAATCATACAAAATTATTTTGACTCTGTTTTTCCAAGGGTTTTGATGCACTACAACTTTTTCTTTTCACAAGTACTAAAAGACAATTTACAAACCCCTTTCACCTCATAAACCTTTTTTTCTTTTTGAGAGATAATTTTCTCTTGTAACTTAGATACTCTGTAATCCAAACCCACTGCTGTACTCTAAAATTTCTTTCAACTACTGTAACTCCCAGATCCCACTGCCAGGGGCTAAAGCCATATATTATATAGTGCTGAAGCTGATCTTTTTCTCACTGAGAAGGCTTTATTTTATTTTATTTGACACAATAATATTTATTAACTTCAAAGTTACTTACAGCATATATAATACTTGAAAAATTGCATCTACAGCGTGGGAAAAGGGGCTTTGTTTTGAAGGAAGTTGAACCAAATCCTATCATAATCATAAGAAATCCCGATTCTGTGCCTTGATATCTCTAGCAAAGCGATCTGCTGTCTGAATATCAATCAGGACACACAAGAAAAACGGCTGTTGAGTCATACAGAGAGATAAAACTGACTACAACAGATATTCACAGGATATATTACTGCTAGCTGCCTCATACAAACTGGAATTTGTTTTCATATGGCTAAATGGTTTAATGATCTTTAGAAACATTTATAGACTTCTGAAATAAGCATTTCTCCTAGTTACAGCCTGGATTTCAGCTCAGTTTTGCAATCTAACAAAAGAAAGGGCTCTGGGGATGTCAGTTATGAGACAGAGTATATTGATAGTCCTTTGTAGGCAGGTGCCTACAAAGAAAACATAAGGAAAATGCTATTATGATAGAAACATCTGGATCCAAGTTGGATCTTGACTTTAAGTGGAAATAATGAGGATACATCCCTGACTGGAAAAGAAAGTGTGCTTACTGCTGGACAGTCTTGTTCCCCTCACCCTACTAAATGTTCTGCACTAAGGTTTCCTGCAGTAATTATTCTGGGGGGAAGAATGTTTAGGGGTGTCATTTTACTGTGAATGATTATTAAATTAAATTAATTATTAATAAATAAATAAAATTAATTATTAATAAATAAATTTTAAAACAAACAATCCAGGGACAATCCAGGGAATATGAAAGTTCCAAACATGACCACTGAGTGGCAATCAGAGTATACTGTTGAAAAGTCTGGGATTCCTTCTGTTGGGCTGAGCAGCATGCAGACTGATGGGTTTCTTGTGTCCTCAAGCAGTTACCACGGCTCCTGTATTACATGTGGTTTGTAAGAAGTCCATGTGTGTCTGTACAGGCAGAGGAACTGTGCTGGGATGAAGGTGCTGGTTAGTCCAAAACTGCTGCCAGAGAATGAAACAGAGCAGCAAGGCATAAGGAAGCTGGAGTGTCCAGCACATCCTGAGACTGTCCTGCATATGCAGCCTTATCCAGCAATGGAGAGTTCTAGGACCTTGGGGAGATGCTTTATTCACTGGGTCCCTTATAAGGCTGCCTCCAGTTTTGCATGTTCATGGTGTGTGTCCTGAGGCTGATAATCAGCTCATAAATTCGAGAATATTTGTGCTTAGTTTTCAAAAATTACATGGAACCATCTATATTGCAACTAGCTCTGGAGAAAACCTCAAGCTGACCAAGTAAATCACGTCTACTCAGAAACCACCTATTTGATAGGTGGTTTAGGCTTAGTTTTGATGTCTCCTTGCTCATTTCAAAAGCACAATAGTGCCCAGTTGTCTAAATTCTGTCCACTTCTACAGATCTGGGGCTCCTTACACCCAGGAACTTAGGTATGCATAGACACCTATGGAACACTGTAGATTGAAATAGAGGCAATTATCAATTTTAGGCTTCTCTAGAGAATGAGTGACACACGAGAATATGTGCATTCACAGTCAGTTTCTGAAATTTTAGTGCCCAAACTATTTAACTGAGTGGATATCCTGCTAGTGACAGGCTGAGCATCATGCTTTTGTAATTAATGTTGGGTCATATTCAGTTCTTAATAAATAGTAGGATATTATTATTATTGTGCTTACGATATTATACTCCAATTTAGAAAAAGTATTATTTTAACGTTTAGTTGCTTCATAAATTGTTTCTAGCCACTGCTCTACTGAAATGAAGAAAAATGAATGATTGAGAAACAGAAGGCAATGCTTTCAAATTTTAAGGTCTTGGATGAAGTACTTTATTGGCCAGAGACTTCCCACATGACCTTCACTTCATTGGTCTACCTGGATTTCCATCCTCTATATGTAAAATATACATGACTGCTTTCCCCTTCTTTATGGAGTTACCATAAAATGTTGTGGTGAGTGAAGTACTTTCAATAAGGAGAATACAGAAAAGGTTGGGCTGGACAGGAAAGGGGGTTTAGCTGTCCCAGAAGCTGTGTAAATGGAATTTTGTCAAATGTTTCTTCAGCTTACATGTTTTCCTGGCAACATGTTCTTCATCAAAATTTTAAAAGTGGAATGGACATTCTTTTAAAAGTTACAGTACTCTGTCAGGATCATCAAGCATTTTGTTTACCCAGAATTTCTTGGAGCCTATTCCATGACACATTCTGTTTCAAAATGCACCATTGTAATCTCAAAGAAGAATGTAGAACAGCTTCTTTGCGTTCTGTACTTTTACATGTGTACACATATACAGACACACAGAGAAATTTGAAAAATATAAAAACCCCTCAGAACTCACAAATATTTACAGTTTTTTCCCATTAAGTTCTTTTTAAAACATTTTCTATATGTCTTTTCATGTCTTGTAATTAGTATTTATTGAAGTGACTGAGCTAAAAAGACATTTAATAAAATTTCAACTAATTAAATTCCCATATGATTTCCAGCTAAGAAACTATTTTCCTTAGAGAGAAAAAGAAAAAAAGAACTTCTAAATCAAACCCATATTGATTTTTTAAATTTTACAAATATCTACTGCCATGTTTGGAAGCTTCTCATGTGTTGTTATTCAAACATTGTATTTGAAGGTTTTTGTTTGGAAAAGATCTCATTAAAACTTCACCATCTTCCTCAAGAAAAATTAAAGCAAACCTTTGTATAAAGAATCTCCACGAAATTTAGGAAAGGATTTCAGTTATGAGTTAGCATCATTACATAGGTAAAGAAGAGAAATTGACTTGCTTGAAACAAAATATTTTTTTCTACGTAACATTTTTCAGTGGGTGTTATTTTAAGCAAAGGACAGGCCGAACTGAAAGATGGGACTTCAAAATCCCACGCTATAGCTTGGTGTTTCCCAGCAGATATAGCTCTATCCAAGGTGAACAATAACTTTTAAATTTGACCTGTACCCAAAACTGAGTTAGGTCAAAAAGAGTCTCAAGACCTCAAAAGGTCTTTCTAGACACTGGGTTTGAGTAACTTTTTTGAGCTTAGAGGACACTCTAGAACCCACGAGCTAAAAGGAGTTGTGGCCAGTGATATCATTTCTCTGGTCAGAGTTTCAACATTGATTTCATAGGTAGGAGGATTAAGTGGTAAGACCACTGTTTTTAATAGGATTATCATGAATTTTTTTGCTCATTCAGAACAAAAAACACATTAAGAAGGACATCCAATTCTCCAGGGAGATCACTGTGGCTATCAGTAATAACAGGCCTTGCGGTGATGGGGTAGCTACAGGGCAGCCCTCTTCTCTGGGCAACCTGTGCCAGTGCCTCACCACACTCACAGTAAAGAATTTCATCCTTATATCTAATCCTGACCTTTTTCAGTTTGAAGTCATTACCACTTGCAGCCCCTTTAGGTACTTCATAGTGCTGGAAGGAAGTGCTATGGAACTCCCTCTCCTCCAGGCTGAGCAAGCTGAACCCTCTCAGCCTGTCTGCATAGGAGAGGTGCTCCAGCCCTCTGAGCTTCTTTGTGGCCTCATCTGTATGTGCTTCAACATGTCCTTGTCCTTCTTATGTTGGGATTGCAGAGCTGATTGCAGTACTCTGGGTGGGGCTCTCATGATTGTGGAGTAGAGGGGAGAATCACCTCCCTCTGTTAAGTTATGTGCTGCACAGATGTGAGTTTGGAGAGCCTAAAAACCCTGTGAGATTTAATTAGGGAACTTCACGTTATATGCCAAGTATAAACATTGCTCGTAAATATCTCTTGGTTTTATTTAATAAATATATATACACAAAAAACCCTCATGAATGCATACCTTATATATAAACCAATCTCTTTCATGAAACCGCAATGCACAAAGCAAGGTAGAGTAATGGAATTTCTCTCTCTCTGAGTAATGAAATGTGTCTCTCATATTTTTTAACACAATTAGCATGAGTCGAGATACCAGTTATTTCTCAGCACTCTGCAAGTTGTGGTCCATTGACACTTCTCAGGGCTTGTTCCAAGAACAAAGCCAAATTCGCATTTTAAGTGTATTACAGTGAATGAGAAGTACTTGCCATATGGAAACGTGACCTCTAGGACTGAGTTGTGATTTATAAAAAGTGCTAGATGATGCCCTAAACATTTTGTAGTTACCTAGAGAATACTTTGTACAACTACTGCACTATATAACAGCCTATTTTGAAATTAAATTTAAGCTTAGACCTTTTCTGCAGGAAAGTTAATTTAATGCAATCCTTGGTGGTACTAAGTCAGAAATATTTATGTGGAATTATTTTGCTTTTTATTTAATCCCAGACTTATTTTTATGTGGCAGGACAAGACAGGATAAAATTTAGCTGAACTCAATGCAGTAGAAGACACTCTCAGGACTACTCATTTCTTGGTACCACTGAAAGTACCATTACGGTACCACTAGATTTCACCTCCTGATGCAATTGAAAACGGATTCAGAGGGGAAGATCAGTAGTATTTTCTCACTAGTAGGACAAATTTAATTTGGTCTATTTTGTATTCAAGTACAGTTTGGAGAGCAGAATCTGTCTTTTACTCCTATGACTAGAAGGTGATAATCCAAACAATGGTGAGGGTGGAAGGAAGCTTGCAGTGAATTTCCTTCTCAGATACTCGGGGTTATACTATATACACATTGAGGAAAGTAATTATTCCCCAGTGATTGGAAGATCAGGCATAGATTTGAATTTCAGAAGGTATTTCTTGAAGTTACAATGCCTTTCAGAACTACTGCCAGGCTGGAGTAACTTCTACAGCCTGTATTCTTGCCACCAGACTAGTTCTCAGTCAAATACTGCAATGTGACACATGCATCTACAGCACCTTCAGTTCAGCTTAACCTCTTCTTAAATGCCAGACCCTCCTGCAAATATGGTAACATAGGAAACACAACAAATACTCCTACTGTTCATGCAGCATGTCTGTTCTCTGACTTGTGCATTTAGCAGTTTAGCTTGTCAAAACATGCACTATCTATTCAATCTTACTACTGTTACCTGCATTTTACTTCTCTCTGCTATTTGCTCCTGCCCACACGCAGTCTCAATCTCAGCTGCAAAGTCCTTAGGGCAGGACATATTCTGCGTATTGTGCATCTTAGACCCTCAATCCTATTTCAAGCTATATAGGAATAGCAGAATCCATGTTCTTTGGTTAATTATGGTAATTCTGTAGAAGGGAATGAAAGTTACTGGCAGAGGCAGGAAATGTTTTTCATTCTAATTAGCTATGTTTTAAATCTCTGGAGAAAACAGCAAAATTAACTGGAAATTGCTTATAAGAATTTGCCTGGATATGACAGCCCCTGTATCCCATGCGGCTTCCCAAGGAAATGAAAAAGCTGTCTGTTCCAAGTGAGAAGTAAAACACAGTGGCTGGTCCAGAATGATCATGAAACAAGAACAGTAGCACATGACATGTCTCTAGTGACACTGAATGCCACATCACTTTATATCCTTACTGTCAAATGATAGAGACATTTTTGATATTGCTCAGTATGCATAGATCAGGCTTTGTCAAATGTACATCTGTGATTGTGGCATCAGCTGCAAGTGATATTAAAGAGTTGCAAACATATGAAATAATTAAATTTCTCACTCCAGAAACATGGATTTTCCAGAACATAGCAGCTGCCATAAAGGAATGGAATATTAAGTTTCACTCACAAAAACTTGTGTAAACCTTCCAGAGAGATTTGATCATAATTTGATGGGAAATGCCACTCACAAATGCAGGCTGAGGCAGCATCTGATCTATTTGTAGGCCATGAAATTGAGAGTTCCTTCTTGAAATGTGAAGGAAGAGTTTGGTTTCATTTGCGACCACATTAGGTTCAGTTTCTGCAAAATAGTATTGTGTGCAGGAGAGTTAACAGTAGTGGTTCAAAATTTTAAGAAAATGTGCAAGCTCCCACACGAGCAAACTCTCTTCACAACAGAGAAATTAAATTTCTTTTTGTTCATTATATAGCTCTCTATGCTTTCTGGGATTCATGGGGAAGAAATACTACAAGGTGTGCTTTATTGCCAGGTGTGTTTTTCTTTTATTTCTTGATTACACATTTGTGGTTATAAACTTGATTCATTTATTCTACAGTGTCCCTCAGGTCTCGTTGTGCTTTGCAAATAAAAATAAATTTTTTTTAGAAATCTCATAAATGTCAGATATTCCAGATCAAAAACTATTTTCAACTGGAAATTTTGAAGCAAAAATATTTGCTATTATTTTGGGATGTAGAATGAGAGATATAACAGGGATTAATGACGTATCAACAAGCTGTAGATCAATAATACTGGCTCAGAACTATGGTTCCCTTTGCCACACATTCTTTGGTTTTCCCTGTCTTAAATCACTTTTCTCAAGGAAAATTGCTTACTAATAATGAAAATATTGGAAGGTCTCTGCATCCAAGACTTTTAAGAATATCATATCAAAGATGCTCAGATAATCAGAAGATTAATCTTATGCTATCATTGTAAAATGGGTCTTATTTAGTGGAATATATGTGAAAAGCATTTACTTAATAAAAATATGTGGTCAAAGAGAAATAGTATGTATTTTTCTTACCAGTACCTCTTCCCCCTCAAAAAATGTAAAATCTTATTTGTCTCAAAACATCCTTGTCTCATTTCTGGTATGAATTTCAATTTACAATATCAACACTGAAGGAAAATGTTTAACCTGTGCCTTGTGATAGGAACGAAAAACATTATCACTGTTTCTGGGTATGAACATACACTATTAAATTAGTTCCTTCCTTGTAGACTTTTCAACGTAGGTTTAAAATAAGGGTAACAGGTGGATTCAAACAGATGGAAAGAGCACGAGTTATTAGTATTGGAACAGTACACTAGAGAAAATGTGTTGTTGTTTAAGCACTGACTAATTAACAACTTATTTAAATAGTCTTGGTGCATATGTTCCAAACGTAATAATATCCCACAAAAGCCAGGGTACCTGTGGCTAAATTTAACAGACAGAGGAAGGATTATGTCCAACGTAAAATTTGCAGCAGGCTTTTGGAGATATATTTACCTTGAGAAAGCAGGAATAAACACATTTGTAAGAGAATGAAATGCTACTTAGTACATACAGACTCCTCTTCCACGTGATACTTGTAATAACAGTTCTTCCTTGTATGTCTGACAATTCCCAGCAGTTTGCACCCAGATTAGATGACTTTCATTCTAGTAGTATTTAAGTGAACTCAGATTAACCTCACCTACTTAAGCATCTAAAGATCTTAATTTAGGAGCCTGGTCACCACAGACAATGTACAATATCCGTAGCTCTCCCTTTTCCTTAAATTTGTGGTAATGCTTACAAAGATTTTAAGGCAGCTTTTTACTCAGGAGGAAATTTAAACAACACTGTGGACTGAAAGATCCATTCATAAAAGAAGTATTAGTCACGAGGATTAAACAAGCGCAATGGGAGAAAGTTACAAGAGAATATTTCCAGGTGTGATGACAAAACCCTTTCCTCTTACATAAATTAGCCATAGAGCATCACTGCTAAGTATCACCCATGAGTGAAACCAATCGATATCCCCTCAAAAATAATGTCACATAGTCTAGGAGTAGTGCTAGCGCTACTTCAATAGAAAATATGACTTTTTAATAATATCTTTTGCAAGCTGCTTCTCTTTACTCAGAGAAAATAAGTGCAGCTTGACATGAATGCATGCTACAAGATCACAGGTTCCTAACTTTCATCAGTCATAGATTCCTAGAATGGTTTGGGTTGGAATGGACCTTAAAGGTCACTTAGTTCCAACCCCACTGTCTGTTATGACCCACCCCTGAAGGTGAGGGTAGCTGAGATTCTTACTAATATATCCCTTGGGATGGATTAGAGTGGAATGACACTGAACGATCAATGTATATATAGATGTATATTTTAGAATGATTTGGTTGCAATGTAAAGGAGATATGCAGCTCTTTTGGTTATTGTCCACAGTAATACAACAATATAAAAGTATGAAGAAAATATATATGGAAAAGCAAGAAAGAGAAAGAAAGGATAAAAGTAGATAGCAGAGAGGAAAGATATCACCACCCTTGGATCCGGCAACAAGACTTGATTGTTCATAGTTGCAGTCTTGATCCATCAAGGAAGTGGGAAGCCCAGTGAGAAGGACCAATCTGATTTTTATTTATGCCTCAACATACATTATACATAAGGTGAAAAATTACTCTAGGGGCTGTACATGTGCTGGGAGCCCCATCCCCAGGGAGGCTTCGCCTGACAGCTGATCAGGGCAGAGAAAGCTTCTGTGAAATTCTGTTTCTCTTTACGTCTCTCTTTTCCCCTCTTTGCTCCCTCTTCTCTCCCCCTTTGGTAGGAGCACTTCTCTTTCTTTATAAATATATAGTTCTAGGATGTAGTGTTGCTGCAACTGGGCTTGATATTCATCCAAGAAATCTGTCAAAAAGAATCCTCCCAGACTCCCCTTTTACAGCAGGATGGGACACCCAGGAAACAAAGAATAGAATGGATTAATATAAGTTCACATTCAGGTGAGAACACTCAGGTGTTCCAATGGAGGAAGCAGTTTTAACACTGAGGATCATGTGCAGTTGTCTGGTGGAAAGTCCCAGAAATTAATCTGAGGGAGCTTTGGTTGCAGATGCTGTCTGTCCAAAAACGTGGGGTGATATGTGTCTGAGCAGTTGCTTATTTTCGCACAGTTTACCAGAATTTTTGTCTGGATGTGCTAACCAGACCTCACCGACACCAGGCCTGGAATTGGAACCATCCTGCTGCAAATTCCTCCCTTCTGTACTTAACTCAAGTTTCTGCTGTGGTGGCTTTCTTATGGGAAGTTCCTTCTGGCCTTCTGTGTTTGAGACAGACAATTGTGATCTTTAAGCCTTTTCCACTGTCGCGGTGGGAGATTGACCAGGCTGTTCAGAGCCCCATCCAGCCTGGCCTTGAACACTCCCAGGGGTGGGACATCCACCGATTCTCTGTGCAACCTGTGCCAGTGCCTCACCACCCTCATTGTAAATAATTTCTTCCAAATACCTAATGTAAACTTGCCCTTTTTCAGTTTAAAGTCATTCCCTCTTGTCTCATTGCTACATGTTTTTATAAAATATCCCTCTCCAGCTTTCTTGCAGCCCTTTTAGGCACTGGAAGGTCCTCTAAGGTCTCCCCAAAGTCTTCTCCAGGCTGAACAACTCCAATGCTCTCAACCTATTAGCTGATCATATTCCTGATGGTTCCCACAAGGTGAACTTAAATGAGATGCTATTTGTTCTTCAATGCCATTGAATTCATGTAATCCAAAAGTACTTTTAGACATTAATTCATCTAGTTAGTATCTTGAATTAGGTGTGGCCATTCTGACTGATATCAGATTCATTCCAGATTGTGTTTAACTCTATAAAACTTTAGTGAAGCTTTAAGAACAAAACAGAAATTGAAGTGTGCCTCTTCCCAAGACATCCCAAGTTTTGTCTTGGAAGAATTAGACCTTAATGCAATAAGGGAATACACACTTATGTAGAAAAATCATACATAAGCTAGGACATAAAGCATAGTAAATGATCATTTTAGGAATGTTGGATTGTCCCTAGGTAATTTTGTATTAATTTATTTATACATAGGTGTGTTTTCCTCTTACTAGTTGCTGGTGACAAATAGGAGTTCTGGCTCTTATCTCGGAAATAGCTTTTGTCAGCAGACAGAAGGGCAGAGATTTTACCGAGAGGTAGAAGATAAGCTAATGTTCCCCCAAAGAGCAATGATGAGGTTATATGGCAATGCTTTTTTTATTGATGGCAGCATTACCTTATTGTGATGGTGGTATTTGTATGAGAAAATGATAACAAATGATGCTGAGTGATTGGGCATTGCTGCTGGAAAAAAATCTTCATTGAATTGCTTATAGTTAAGTTGGTCTATCATATCACAATTTAAATGTATGTTTTTATTGCTTATATGCAGCCTCTTAGTTGCAGCTGAAATTGTAGTTGAGAAATTGGTCCAGATTATTTTTACTGTCTTCTCAAAAACTGCAGATCCATTTCTCTAAACAAAATTATGAGGAAATACCTATAGTTGTGAGATGTCTGATGAGGCAGGAATAGCAGAGTGTAATCTGTAAGAGTGATTTCTAAAAATTTAGTCTTATGGCTCCTTTTTACTGCACACAATGTTTCACATCTGCCTCTCTTTCCTTGCTGAAAATCTATAAAATGAAAGAATAGTATTTACTCCAAGGCTTCTGAAGACTTAAAGACAAAGAGTTCTATGGAAAGCTTGATCTCTAGCATTATCTAAGTTAATGGATAATGAAAGGAGCTGTGACACAGGACAGCCCAGAGCAATAGGTTTAGCTTACTCAAACACAGTGTTTCCTTCTGAGGTGTGTGATAAAAGCTTCATTTCTCCTTTCATAGATGAGGAAAGATCACATTGTCAGCATATCTTGCACATCAACACAAAGCAAAAAATCAAATCAGCACAAAAATAAACAGTATATTTCCCTGTCTGCTTCATTTGCAGCCTTGTCAAGTTGTCTCCCAGCACTAAAAGCAGTTGAAAACCACTGAAATTTTTTTTTCATTGTCTTGAATGGCTATAGGCTGGAAATTGGTCTATACAGAACCGTGTCTTTCTTTCTGCAGTAGTTGTTGAATCAGTTCGGCTCTATCTCTCTGGTCTAATTAGTAATATGGAGTCGTCCCCCCTCTAAAATAATGTCTTAATGAACTCGTCCTACTTCATGGGAGAAGTCATGCCTATTCCCTTACAACCCCAGAAAAAGGAATTATATGCATTCTTTGCAATTATATTTGTTTTTGTTATGGCTGTTTTCTCCAACAATGGACTCTGGGGAATGAATGCATGCCCAACACATTCCTGGAGACAGAATGGATGCCCAGCCCATTTACAATACTGACAAATTCCTCATGTTTCAGCAAGGCATGAAGCAAGGATAAATAGAAATTTAGAATAGATATTCTCTAGCTTTACCACATCCCCTCAACAGACATGCACTATGTAAGCCATCTAATTCTATAAACAAAAAGTGGAATCAGTACTCACCATGCCTTGGGGAGAGTTTCGGCTCTTAAAGCTGGATATATTTAGGCCACCATATTATGTTCATCACAAAGATTTGCCTTCACAAATGTCTATGGGGATAGTAATACTATAGACACTTACAGATGCCAAAGGTCTGAGACCATACGTCCATACAATAATTACTCCGAAGTCTGAAATTAAGACAGGACAATAAAAGCGAGGAATTGGCTTGGTGGCTAAAAGAGAATTGTATGTCCAAAGAAAGCCTTGGAAAATTACCTTTGAAGTGCAGTGTGTGAAAGGAATCCCACTAAAATTGAAGTATTGATAAAACTCCGCTCAGAAATTTTAATTGATGGTTTCCTTCTGGTTCCTTAAGAGTACCAGCCATTGCCTGGGCTGAGCAGTGTTTCTCTGTACAGGCACAGAGAGAGCCATATGAGTAAATTCATGCTCAGAGAAGTAGAGTTAGCTGAACAGATGAGAAACCAAAAACAGGCAGCAATTTAATTAAAAAGGAAGTCCTGATTGATGATGTACTGGAGAATGCATGGAATGGAGTCTCAATGACTTCATACCAGCAAATTCAAGGTGAGGGAAGTGGGTTTTGCAAATTGTACTAAGGTGAGACTGAAGCTAGCACTAGGAAATGCAGACACAAGATAAACTGTTAAAGGAAGCAGAAGGAATGATGAGATGGCTATTATTTTTGCAGAAAAATGAGGCTGGTCCTGGCTCGTGAGTCCCTGTGCTGATTCTATTCAGTATTCAGTGTTCCCTTGGACGGCAGTGGGCTATGCCAAATGGACTTTTCCCAAAAATTAGTCAGGATAAGGATTTGGGAGTTAGCAAGGACCAGGAAAACTTTCCAAATAGGCATCTTTTCTATGGTCCTTCTCTTTGAGTGAGAGGGTTAAATACCATGGCTTACTCCCTCTAAGAGGAGCTTTTTCTCAGCAACTGGCCCTGAGCACACTGGATGAGTTGTAGCTCAGGTCATATCTCCTCCACGTTTAGAAGAATGCAGAAGAGCCTTCTGACAGCTGGCATCAGATCATACAGATCACTCCTTACAAGCCCTAATCCTTCTCCCAACTCAAATGTTTCATACAACAGTTAAGGACAGAATAGCTACTTGTATTTTTTTTATATGCACTTGCTGAGAGAATTCCAGCTAAGAGGGCACAGGCAGTCCTGTATATGTGGTTCCTAAGGGAAATACACCTTTCATTTCTTATGCCTCATCTGAAATGATGATGCCACATCCCCAGAATTGTTCAAGACCAGGCTGGATGGGGCTCTTGGCAACATGCTCTAGGGGAAGGTGTCGGTGCCCATGGCGAGTGATGATTTTTAAGGTCCCTTCTAGCCCAAACTGTTCTATGATTCTATGAAATATTTAAATACTTTGCATTTCTTTATTTTTTAAGTGCATATGACAGACTCTAAGGTCAGTTTGGCCATGTTGGTCCTGGATATAAATGCATATTTAATATGCTTCAGCAGGCCTTTCTAAATTTCTTTTCTCTCCATTTCACCTGTTTCTCCCCTTTCTTCTTGACATTGCCTATAAAGACTTTGTGAACCTCTTAGAGCTAACTCTGAAAGGAGCACAGAATGAAAAATCGTGGTACATCTTCTCTCATGCAGAGGATGGCATCCTCTGTGCTGCAGAATTTTCTTTGTGCTGTTCAGATGCCTAAAGTACAAAAAAAAGACGCCATAAAAAATCTACCAAGGCTAGAAGAAACCCCACAGAACTACTCAATTTTTATAAAAGAGAAACAGAAGCATTATTCTCTCTCAATATTTTTAGTATCATACAGTTTATCTCTCTCTTCTCCTGAAAGCTTTCCTAGAGTCCTTTGGAAAAAAATGAGTCACTCTCTCACACACATCAACTTTCAGATACTTTTAGAATAATGTGTCTTTTTTATATTTTTTAAACTGGGAACTTCTTCAAATAAATGTTTTCTTCTTGAAGGATTTCAAGTGCTTAAAAATCCCAACATGTTTTTAAATACCAGGACTATCTAATTAAATTGAAAAAACCTGTGACTGTCTCAAGGATTATCAAAAATATCCTTTAAGGATGCACTGAGGTGGAAAAGTCATCATGGGTAGAAAGAGGGGCTTCAAAGGAAACGGGAAAGTCTATGGGTTTTTTCTGCTTTAAGAATTTCCTACAGACAGTCTGGTCATTCTCTGGAGCTGCTGTTTATTGAGGAATAGCATCTTACTTGATACAAGGAGCTGTGGATAAGGGAATAGTGAAATAATTGAATGCTGAATGAATTACTATTAGAACAAAACTTCTGGAACCTGATTTTCAAATATCCTCCCCCTGAATCTTGTTTAGTTTGAAGATGACACAGAACATCTCAGAGCAGCATGTCTGGATTCCTCCTGGATGGCTGTATTTTTACCAGTGCCATTGAGTGCCATGTGTTTATGGCTAAATATGAAGATGTTTATCCCTGCAATTTAACTCCAATATCCCAGGTCTTGCTTCTTCCTGTTGGAGTTCAGCTTTAATTTCTGTTGCACGCTTTGCTGGTTACTTTGGGGTACTGCTGGCACCGCCCTGGACAGATCTGATAACCACAAACTGCATGTTGTGTCAGGGCAGCACTGCAGCTGAAGCAGTTAGGAAAGGGATATGAAACAACAGATCGTAGCTTGAAAGGTCCATGAAGTAATTTACTGTACTTTGGAGACATCTCTGGAGACTGCGGATGTCAAATATGAAAATCCCTGCCTTCTTTTTCTTCCCCTCCTTTCAGGCTAAATTATCCTTCAAGCTGTATGATTTCAACATACTTCTAGCTTGAAACTGTCTATCATTTCTGCACATGCTGAAAGGTTCAAGAGTTGCCTAAAAATGTTAAAACTTCTACTTATTCCATCTTAGAACTGGCATAATACTCAGAATTCCTCTAACCCCTTCTTCCCATGCAGAATTTGAAATGTTTTGAGAAAAAGGAAGGGAGGGAGGGAGGGAAGGAAGGAAGGAGGGAAGGAGGGAAGGAAGGAGGGAAGGAAGGAGGGAAGGAAGGAAGGAAGGAAGGAAGGAAGGAGAAAATACAAAGAAAACAGAGGAGAAAGAAGATAAAGCAGAAATGAGAGAAAGAGAGAAAGAGAAAGAGAAAGAGAAAGAGAAAGAGAAAGAGAAAGAGAAAGAGAAAGAGAAAGAGAAAGAGAAAGAGAAAGAGAAAGAGAAAGAGAAAGAGAAAGAGAAAGAGAAAGAGAAAGAGAAAGAGAGCTCTTATGCCTTTGTTCATACAACCTAAATTTAGCCTCCAAACACCTTTCGTAGCAGAAAAGCTCCAGATTGTTCTCATGCTCCTAGCAGGATCAGTCCTTTAATGTGGCAGATCAGTTAATAATGATCTTCCAAAAAGCTTTGTTTATCCCACCTGCATTCTACTGGATCCAGCCCACATGTTACAGTGCTGGCAAAAATAAATGTGTCTGTCTCTTGTCAGAATGGCCAATATGTTTTCATAAACTTTCTAGGGAACAAATTCTGCGATTTATAAGCCAGTTTTACATAGCAAAGATAAATAGTTATCTAAGCTGCAGTATGTCTAGACTCAACACTTAGCCTGGAAAATGTTCCCAGAACTGTAGAATTATTTTGGCTATTGAATTATCTGTGTCAGAGTTACTCAAGCCTTTGAAAATACAAAATTATTCTGAATATTATGTAAGCACAGCCTAGTACAGGTTTCATACTAGACTTCTGCTGGTTCATCTTTACAGCTGGGCAGTAGTACAATAACAATCTTCCTTTTAAGACACTGAATTGCTTATCCAGTCCCTGAAAGAGTTCAGATAACCAAATGTATACCAGACTGACATGTTTATGTTTATATTCAGTTTTGCAGTGTGTCTCATGTAAAATTTGGAAAAGGTTTGCATTGTTTTCTAATTCTTGCAAATGGTTGGAACTAATCTTGGGGTTTTATGGATTAGATCACTTATTGAAATACATAAAATTACTGAATATGTGAGAATAATTTGCAATTAAATTCCCATCATGCCAACATTCATTAAATCCAGGCATCGAAATGCATAACCACTTAGAGAAGTACAGTAGAGAAATGGCAACTATACTTCACATCTGCAGATAATTAAACACATGCTCAACTTTAACCTTCAGTGCATTGATGAAGGACTCTAAAAGTTTGGAGAAGAGTTTGCTTTAGCATAGGTGATGAGGAAAAAGATGCCAATAAATTTGTATCATGCAAACCATCACCACCACCTGAGGGAAGAGGAAAGAAAAGTTGGAAACAACAGGTGTGTCTGTCAGAGCAAAGAAAGGGGGTAAACATACCATGTGCCACGCAGTGAAGAGGTGAGTTAGGTAGTTCCTTACCATCTTTGTCAGCACTAATAATCAAACAGGGACAAAAGGAAAGAAGAGGCTGCAAGGGCAATTGATGAGTCTTTAGGGGTTGTAAATTAAGGAAACAGCCATGACTTTTGTCTAGGTAGTTCTGAGGAAACTATCTGAAGGGATGAAACCAATTGATTTGCCCAACCGGAAACTAGCTAAAACAGAAATAGCAATGGAATCAATCGGTGGGAACTTAACTGCTTCACAACAGCACTGAAGAAGGAATATTCTCAGATTTTACATACAAAGAAATTGAGGTTGACTGTATTGCCTGATTCAACTGCTAGCAACTTCCCACTGCCCTCCTCAACAGCTGGATTAGTCCCAAATGTAGGAAGTGTCCAGTACTCAAAATTAGTTGTAAATGTCAGAAGTTTCCAGTTCTCAAAATTTGGCCTGAAGGCTTAAAATAACAATTAATTTCTTCATTCACACTGCATGCTAATGAACAGAACTATAATTTTCTACCTTTAGAATTATTTAATCATGAATAGGCTGTCCAATCCTTCTTGTATTTAGTACTGCAATGACAAGGATATATCTTATATTCTTTCATGACCTATAGGTGTATTTCTAAATAGTCTAAAAAGTGGCGACAGAAATTAAGACTTATCCGTTCTGTTGAAAATTGTTCAATGGCATTGAATTCCTCACAGGTAATTGATCTGTTATTTCAGACTACAGAACCTGTTGATGGAAATGTGTGTGTATTTCTGGATATGTGTGTTCAAGACTGCATTTTGAGGCACCTTTATTTAATGATCAGGAATGTATTTAGGAGTCACCTTCACATCTGTCAATGCATTTTCTTTTGAACTGAGTCAGAAATTTCATACTCAGTTTTGCTTCTAATGAGTTGACAAAGCTCAGCTATAAATTGCAAGCTGCATTCAAGTTAGCTTTAAAAATATTTTTGGGAGCATAAAATCGGCATTGTTTATGTGCTTCACTTAACATAAATAATGTATCAGTTTATCTTAAGCTGAATAATTCAAATGAAGTATTGGTAAACTATGGAAGTCTTTTTATACGGAGATTCAGAAAGAATCATACCTCCTTTGAGACTTATGCTGAATGTGTTCACTGTGGACCTTTTAACATTTTTAAAAAGATCCTTGTTGATATTATGCATGTATTTTTCACTCTGTTGGGGAAAAATCACTTTTGTTGTGGCATGACAGATGGAAACCACAAAAGAAATCATATTAGATGTGTTTGAAGCACATAGTATGAATTGAAATTTTGTACACAGATGTTTCACAACAAGCAGTGTTTTGCGGAGAAATTTGGGGAGCAGAGAGAAGAAAGTATTTAAGTTAGCATGTGCACATGCATGCATAAATACATTTATATATAAATATGTGTGTTATGATGCATTAGATTTTCCACAAGGGTAGCAATAGCAGATTATAAAACACTGTAGCTGGGAAGCAAAAACTCTTTAGTTCATGTTTTGAAGTATTTTCCATGCACACAGCAGAGCAAGAGGACAGGAGGAATGCATTTAATAGGAAACAGTATTGATTTAGAACTTGAATCTGACTTTGTTTTCATCAGTATGCATGTGAATCACACCACAGTGTCTGAAGCTAAAATTAATCTTGAAATATAGCTCATGGAAGCTTTTTTTCCCTTCAGTGGAGACCTTTCTAATGAAAAAGAACAAAAATAAGTATCTAATAAAAAGGGAGTACATCAGACAATTACTCCAAAATTTTTGACTGGGTAATATGACCCCAGAATCAAGATATCTTGATTTAACTCTCTTTGCAGTCCAAGCTCCTATAAGATAATATATTCTTTTGGAATGGTTTTTCTAAAGATATAATTCAATGGTCAAAATCAGCTGTGGACCAAAATAAGCCACTAAAACTACTTAAACTACTTTAAGAGATAAAAAACAAACAATCAAACCGAACCTTTCTTTTTATTTTTTTCTACTCTTCTTCTTTTTGTTTTAGTTTTTTTTTTTGGGGGGGTGGTGGGGGAAGGGGATTTTCTTTTTACCAGAATCAGTTACTCTGGTCTTTCCGGAGGCAAGCATCAGCTTTTCAGCACAAAGAAGAAAGCAAGACATGGAAGGGACGGAGCAACCAGGGATTGGGACACAATGGATGTCTGCCCTCAGTAGACATGGCCATAGCACATTCATGGAGCTAAGCTAAAGCAGTTCCAATCTCAAGGTGAATTAGGGGCCTAAACACAAAAAAAGTGCAAAGAAATATGAAGGAACAGAGTGGCAGAACGCACTGGAACTTTTTCATATTGGACTATGACAGTATTCAAGAATTAGATTTTTTTAAATGTAGAATTTCTAAGGGAGAAGCAGAAAACATGAGTCTTAGACAGTAACTGCAGTATAGCTGTTGATGTAGGAAAAATATGAAATGGTATAATATGCTAAGAAAATCTGCTCTAAATTCTCTGCGGCCCCATAGCTCAGAATAAAACTTTTCACTCTCATAATTGTTTCCCCAACAGAACGAAAAAGACGGACATAATATTAATTCATATGGTCTATCTGAAATACTTTGTGATCAATATCAGTTTTCCTGGCAAGATCATGGAGCAGGTTCTCCATGAAATTCTGCTAAAGCATGTGGAAAATAAGAAGTTGATTGGTGACAGTCAGCATGGCTCCACTAAAGGCCAGTTGAGCCTCACAGGTTTGGTGACTTTCTATGATGGTGTTACAGCTTTGAGGGAAGGGTGTCTACCTGGACTTGTGCAAAACATTTGGCAATGTCCCTCAACAGGGCTTTGATATACCTGATCTAGGGGGTGGCATCCCTACACATGGCAAGGTGGGGTTGGAACAACATGATTTTTAAGGTACTTCCAACCCAAACCATTCTCTAAGTCTATGATGTTTCCATGAAAAAAAGCTTCTTTTACTTTAGCTCTGTTTTTTAGGGCTTAAGTGTTGTCAGAATAACAATTGTGTGTGATGAGTCTTGAACCAGGGAAAACTGATATTGATCAAAATATTTCAGACAGACCAAATTAAGAGAAGCAAGTATTAGAAGAAACTACTTTTTCTCCTAAATTACACCTTTCTGAAAGATAAAAATGCATAATGCTGTCTGCCACAGGTCTAATGATATTCCCAGAATTGCTTCACATGTCAGCAGATAAAAAGGGCATTTAATTAACAACTGTCCTTAATATTTTGGATGAAACAAGAAGCATCCTTACACACTTAGGGAAGACCAAATGATCTGTTTAGACTTGTTAGGGTTTAGCAAGACATATTTTGAAGCTCAGTTCCTAATTAATGTGTTGGTTGTATATCACTCTTGAAGACGCTTTCTCAGTGGGTTTCAGTGCTCTATGGATGACGGATAAAGAAAAAAAGGATTTATATTTCGATGTTGTAAAGTGTTATATATTCTTTCATTACAATGGGTTTATATCTGCTCACACCTCCTGAGGTTTTAATATAATTTAAAACAGAGCTCATTAAATTATCAAGGACAAAGACAAGGAAGGTTACATGACCTTACAACACAATTAGACAGAGAAATAGAGAGATGGTTACTTTTTGAGAAAACAAGAAATATCTGTGGCCTAATAGACACCTGTTAATACTGGAAGGTGGAGGTGGTCTGTTGCCCCAAGTAACAAGTGACAGGACAATAGGAAATGGGCTTAAGTTGCACCAAGCAGGATTTAGGTTGGCTATTAGGAAAACTTTCATTACCAAAAGGGTTGTCAGGGATTGGAACAGGCTGGCCAGGGAAATGATTGAGTCACCTTGTGAAGGAGTATTCAAAAGAGTTGTGGATATGGCACATGCAGACATGGTTTAGTCATGAATATTGCAGTCCTGGGTTAAAGGTTGGACTTCCTCCATCTTTGTGATTCTTTTGGAAAGAGTGTGTTTTGATGAGTTACATGTGCAAGAACTTCTATTTACAAAGCAGAGTGCTCTTCAGAAGTGAAATGGAATACTGAACAGCACCAAAGGTATAATGCACTGGCACAGATCTAGAACATCCATACTTGTAGAGCAATAAAATTGTATCTACTCACAAGGCAGAAACACCTGTTCTCTTTGAAAGCTGTCAAACAAGAACTCTGCTCTCAAACTTCCTCTCCCTGAGGACATCTTAGCTGATTCATAGCTTTTACAATTAATTCTTCTTGACAGAGAGCAACCAGGTGCATAGAACATTTACAAAAATTCACCGCACTCTCTGGTAAATAAAACCAGTAAACATAATGATAATAAACTGAAAGAGTTTGATAATATTAAATAATATTCACTTCCTATAGACTACCATTTATCATCATTCTTAGTTCTCAAAATAGCTGAGAAGAGAGACAAATGTTACTATAACTAATATAAAATTGGAGAAAAGAGATAAGGTAGATTAGAAGCTACCTCATAACTGGGAAATACAACTGTAATCATCTGAATTCTATCTGCGAAAAAGCACTATGAGGTAAAACCCAAAAAACCTGTGATAGGCTTCTTTGAGCTGTTAAAGAAATTTTGTACACTAGACTTTAACTCATTTGACTTAAAAATCTCCCCTTGTATTTCATGAAATCTCCAAAATCTCATTAATATGTGAGATCATTAACTGAAAATAATAATAAAAAAATAACATTACACTTTTAATAACACAATTGATTGATAAATCAGCTGGTTGCTTGCTTTTTTTCTTTCAGACAAAGAAAATGAGTGTTATTTTTAAAGTAACTGCAGGAAAATGTTGCCTGTCATATCAGAATTTAGCTATCTGATTTGGGAAAAAAGTCTTTTGTTCAGTGAATTAGATCAGAGCTTCTACCTCCTACTTCTCAGAGAAAGTTCTTTTACAACAAGCGTGCTCCATTGTATTGCCACCTACATAAAATGTATTTGGAGTCTAATAAACCTTTAGGATGGCAGCGCTTAGACGGTAGCTTTAACAGAGTGCCCCAGGAAGAGGTGGAAACCATCCCTGGAAATGTTCAAAAAACATGAAGATGTGGTGCTTGGACATGGCTTAATGGTGGGCCTGTCAGTGCTGGGTTAATGGTTGGCCTTGGTGATCCTTGAGGTTTTTTCCAACATTAATGATTCTATGATTCCATGATTTTTAGTAGAGGGTTATGTGCAGTTGCATTTCTGTGGCCAAAACTGTCTTGACTAATGTTGGAAGCTAAGTACAATCCAATTCTATTCCTTAATTCCATGCGACTATCTGAAATTCACAGATTCGAGAAGCATAGCACAAGCAATGGTCATAGCATGGCAAAACCCTTGGTGGGTTTAGCAAGTTAACTAAAAACTTAATTAAGTCCTGGCTTGATTGCTAAACTGATTGGTTAGAAATAAAACGTGACTTTATGCTTAACTATATAAAATGCATGAATTTTTGCCTTAAAACCAGAGAAATATGTAATAAAAAACTGTATGCTAATCTGTAAACTGTGAAATATAATTCAAGAAGGTGAGTCTTGTCAGGAGAGGGAAAGGTGTCTGCTGCACTTTGGATCATTTAATGATGATACATCTTTCAGAAATCATGGCATCAAGGGTACCAGAAATTAGAAAAAGCTGTACTTTTTTCTAAAGTACATGGCAAAAAATGGCACAAAATCCCTTATTATATTTCCATGGAAAGTTGTGGACTTGTAGGCTGTGATCTTACAAACTCAGATCTGCTCGTTGTTAGTGCTTTTACTTTCTGTAAATCACAAAGTAATAGTATTTAATTACATATATCCTTGTCAATAATGACTTGTGTCTTAAAACATTGGCTTATCAAATATGGAGTTTTAAGGTACTGAAACACTGTTCTAACACAAAGTTATTTCTGAGTTCTTGAATATGTTACTTTACCACTGCTTAATCTTGGGAAATTGTACAGTGACATAAACAGAACAGCCATCTATACAAGTCCTTGTAAAATATGCTATTCACCCACAAATGGATCTCTGTGAAATGGACCTCTGTGAAATAATACACACTATCATCTTTTTATATTACAGTATTTTTCTTTAATCTTGAAGAATGAGTGGAGTCACTGGTTGGGTTCATTGGCCTAACAGAGCAAATGGGAAGTGGTCCTCATTTCATGTCTCTCTTGATACCGAGTGCTGTCCTTAATGCTGAGAAATCTTTGATATGCCATCCACACGTCAGAAACCTGCTGCCTGTTCATGTATCACTCAGAGGAACATTATCAAGCCCTCCAGGCAGGATTTTTCATTCTCCTTGCTGTTTTCCCTCTCTAAATTATTTGCAATGTAAATAAGCCAGAACAGATTAATAGATTGTGAGGGACAAAGAGGGGTAAGGGGAAGATAGAGAGACATTCGGGCTTAGTATGTGATTTTGCCTTTGCAGCAAATATTTTGCAGCCTAGACTACAGAATAATAACGGGAAAGAAATCCAGAAAATAAAGACAGGGCTCCCTACCTGTATGCACAGATCTGTGAAGCACTTCCTTCACAAATCATAATTGTGCATCATATGATGATTTGCATTGATTACTCCTTTTAGTTGTAGTTTTAAATGCATAATATTTAATAAAGAGGTGTGTAATGGCCAAGAGAATATATATTAGAAGGGGCTGTGGGCACTGTTCTGCTCTGTAGATGACACCAAAATGGGCAATTGTCAAATTTTTAAGGCAATGTCATGAACATTTAATGTTCATAACATCACAAATAGTGGTACATCACATAAAATGAAATGGAAACACTCAAAAGTATTTCAGAAATGACGGTTTGGGTGTTCACTTTTATCTTTTTTTGACCATGACAGAGTTAATGTTTTTGCAGCAGCTGAAGGAGCGGAACTCATGTGGGCATGTCTAGGTTGTTATTTTATACTGCCTTACCTCATGGTGGGGGAGGAATTAAGGGATTCTCACTTCAGAGAAGGAGTGGAGGCATGGTTTATGGTTGGGAAGAAAAAGGTGGTGAAGGAGAGTGGCCCACGGTTTTTATTTCAGTGAGAGCACTGAATTAGGGAATACCATTCCTAAACCATTACAAGATCTCATTAAACTTTTCTAAAACAAAACTCATGATGGAGTAGGGTCTGATCCTAGAGGAATTTGCTATTTAAGTATTGGTCTCCTCAACCACCATAATTTCTCTTGAATTTCTGTACGTATTGGTTTTTCTTTCCTTGAGTTATCCTGTATTTCATATGGAATAGCTGTGGTATCTAAAGAGTATGAGATTATGGCTAAGGGCAAGGGAGGAAAGAAATGTTAAAACTGTTTGAGTGAGGATTTTTATGCAGCTACTGAAGTGAAACTTTAACACTTTTCCATGTGCATGGTGTAGGATCATAATATCAGTCTGAAACTGAAGGCATCTTAGGAGGGCGGTAGTCAAGTCCGCTGTTCAAAGAAGGCTCATCTAGGCTATGAAACTCAAAGTTTTTCTGACTGGCACTTGAAAATATCCAAGGATGGAGGTCGCACAACTTCTCTAGGCAACTGTTCCAATGATTAACAATCCTTATAGTAAAAATTCTTTTCTTTATATCATACTAGAACATGGAAAGTATGTATATCAGGGGCACTGACCAGACAGCAAACAGAATTCCTGTTTCCCTGGCATTGATGACTCACCACATTAATTACATTATAATCCTCATAAAGATTTGAAAATAGAACTAAATTGTAGAAAGACAGCCACAAGCAAGAGACATGAAGGAGACAACTGTGTTTAAAAAATATGGGGACTCCTGCACTTAAATTATGTGCTGTTTTGGTGTAAACACTCTTGGCTATTTTGTGGGAAGGGAATCCATCGGTTATATTTTTTCAAGGAGTTCAACTTCCTACTACTTCAGGAGCATTAACAATATATTTGGAGAGTAGTAAAAAGCTCACACAGGATTTTCTTTAAATTGGGTGTTATTATTTATACATACAACAAGCAAGCATAAGAGGCTTTTGAGGCTTTGGTCTGGTAGAAACAGCAGCTATTATCCATTATTCTGACTGGAAACATGAACAGAAGTAGTTTCTAGAATAGCTGCCTTTTACTTTCAAATGCAACCAGCAGGAATAAAATCAACTTGCTTTAGAGAGCATGGAGACTGGTGGTTTTAAGCAGCAGAGGAAAATGTCAAAGCAGCTTAAATCAAGAAAGCAGCCTTCTTTATTGCCAATGGTTTCAGTACACTGAGAATAATGGGGGAGGACAGACATTTTGAGAGAAAGCTACCTCCTTTAGTTTTGTTGATAAAGACAAAATTTTAACCTCTATCAAAGGAGAAATTCGGCAGCAAAGAATGAAAGTGGAAAACCCCCAAATTCATCTAAATAATTTATTTTTAAAATATATAATCCTCAGAGATCTTGTTTATGAGTCTTTGTTCCACCAAGTTAGACAAAGGCATTCAAGGACAAAATTTTCTGACACAGGAAAATCTCTCTTTAAGGACCTGGTTACCTGGTTAACAATAATTTCAATTTTGAAGCTTATTATGATTTTTGGGTTTAAATTCTCAGAAGATACATCCAGTGTTCAAAGATACAGTGTGATTTTAGTGGGGATAGTCTTTATATTTGTGCATTATGAAGTAGGTGAAGCTTTGTGTGCAGAAGCAAATTCATGTATGTTACCATTACCAGAGTCTGGACTACGTCCTGCCAGCTCATCTTCAGGACAACATCTAATCTACTGTTCTTAGTAACCACTAATGGCCTTATAAGTAGCCTTTTATCTCTTTTTACCTGTTTAATGTGATTGTGATCATTGCGATCATACAAAAGGATATGTTACTTAAATCCATCAGAGAAATCTAAATATGTTATTTTATTGAAACTTCCTTTTTCAGTCAATTTTGAAAAGCCCTGTGAAGTTTGCTTGATGACTTGCTTCTAGCATATTATGCAGACTGACATTGCCTAGACAAGACTTCTTGTTCCAGTGACTTTTTTTAGAAAACATTTTAAGTTAGTCAGTCTCTAATTGCTCTAATCATCCCACCTGATCTTTTAAAAGTATAGAGAAAGTGACTTTTCTTTCAATGCACCTCAATAAATTAGCATTACAATTCCAAATTGTTTTTAAAAATTAACATGTTTGAGTTTTCTGTAAAGACATTTTTACAGTGTATAACATGAGTCTTTATCTTTTAGCAGTTTCTTTAGAAAACAATGGAGGGTTTTTAAATGACTCAACTTGCATGAAATCCTTATTCACCCTCCTGCCAAATACATTAGGTGTCAAACACACAAAGAGTAGAATGTATCTGCCTGCTCATTGTCTTGTCCTTCTCAGCTAGCAATGAAATGTAGGCCATTGCTAGAAAACATTTTGCTCCTGTCATGGTTAAAAGAGGGACATTTTATTCTTAATCACACGATTCATCAAGGACTTTTCCAGAGATATTATTCATGTTCTGTATAACTCTTCTGCATTGTGTAAATTTTCCTCTACAGTTTTGATCAACTTCTACCTTTTTCCCCAATTCTATACAATTTCAATAGTTGTCTCTGAAGGGGAACACTTTGAACAGCATAACCCTTTTTGCAACTATTTCATTAAAGCATTTATTAAAGAATTTTTAGTACATGAATTGATATAAATCAGTCTATTAAAAGAGAGTAGGATCCTCTTAAAGTGGACAGTCTCACATAAATAAATCTTCAATTCTGACCAAGAAATTGCGTAACAAGGACATATTACATTTGTTCTAATATGCTTCTTGGATGGAAGCTACATTTAGATCAAGGAGAAAAATAACATTTCCACTTCCATTTACTGAAATTTGAAAGTTTATGAATGGCACTCTTTTTTCCAAACACAGACAAAGGCAGCAGATCTAGAGATACCAGGCAGCCATTTCCACTAGGTCATGATTCATAAAATAGAATCAGAATTGTTTAGGCTGGAAAAGACCTTTGAGATAATGAAGTCCAACCATTAACCCAACACTGGCAAGTAAACCACTAAACCATGTCCCTAAGTGCCACATCTAGACATCTTTTAAATACCTCCAGGAATGGTGACACAACCACTTCCCTGGGCAGCTTGTTCCAGTGCTGATCTCATCCTGATGTTTGCCTCTAAATTAAACTGGTCTTAATTTGTTTATTTATGCCGTATTAATTGTAAAGAAAGACCAAGGTGGCTGACAACATGGTATTTCATGTGAATCTTATCCTTTTTGTGTTTGCATCTATTGCAAACAAATAGAAGAAGAAGAATAGAATTTTAAAATCTAAATATTTAGTATAGAAACTGTGGTCTGTGGGATGCTATGACTGATCATGGTAAGGTCCACTTTAAACATAAATAGAATGAGTATGCATATACATAAAAAAATATAATCACTTTCATTGTACTCTTCAAAGTCATTGTTTTAAAAAGTGTTGGTAGGCTGATTGTGCAAAGTTGATGATAAGAAAGAAAAATAATTACTTATTTATGCTGAGAAGAGCGTATTTACTGCTGGTGCAAGTAGGCAGAGCTTTATTTGAATCAGTGAACAGGATTGTTCTAAAAATGAAAACCTCTGGAAAGCTCTAATAATTTTTGTCCTGTAGTTCTCAGGGATGGATTAAGCTATAAATTCAATTTAATTTTAATTGCTTTAGGTCTCTATGGAACTTGTACATAACAAATGGAGCCCCAGAGGTGAAAGTACTGAATTGGTCCTAGTATTATGTTTAAATGAAACACACAAAAAACTTGCTAATTAGCAGGGACAGAAACTGAAATTATTTAGGATTTTATTTAATCTGAAGGAAATAACTTTATATGTAACAATTATCTAATTATACTGTTTTAATACTGTCGAGATTTTTACACTTATATGTGAAGAGAAGCTGAAAGCTGCAAATAAGGAGTAAATTCTTTATTTCCACTAGAGCAAATATGTTATCATCTGCTTGACCTATGGCACTACAATTAAGGATGCAGAGCTCAATTGCCTAGAGAGATTACACAGAATTCACTCATTGAGCTGGAAATGTTTAATTAAGACACGAATCATTATAAGTACATACATTGTTATGGTTCTGTGGAATCCTATACAACCTTAAGAGAATATAACGATTCAAAATAACAAAATAACAACACACCCTTGAAGCACTTGTCTTGGGAAGTCCATCTGTGTCTGGGCAGCCTACAAAGCTTTCTTGTGTATGGGACTGGGTGAAGTTTAACAGTGAACAGAAATTTAGGAATTCTCCATGGAGATCCAGATTTTAATGGGAGTTAAAAATTACCATCAGCATCTGATCACACAGTTAGTACCATGACATAAAGAAGTGAGTAGACTGAGGAATATAGAAGGAAGTGGAATTGTACTTTATCAATTAACGGAGGACTTTAAGTATCACCTGCTAAGAAGAAATGATTTGATGGCTACTTAAAAATGCTCACTCTCATGCTGTATGGAGCTACTTTTCCTTCCCATCATTTGGCTCTTCACACTGACTCTACATCTACAGGCAGAGGATTGTTGCACATTTACAGTGCACTTGACAAAAAATTACAAGTCAAAGTATCTTTAGTAGTAAACATTGAAAGAGGACATGGCCAATGATGGAAGAATTTCAGGCTGAAAGAGAGACATACTGAACCAGATCAAGTTTTTTTCACAAATTTATAGGAACATGATGTTGTATCACACTTCCATCATAGATTTCATGGCTGAAAATGCTCAAGAATTTACAGCTGGATTATATGCATTTTGGGGGTAACATAAAAGCAGAAGAGGGGGAGAGAAAGAAAAGCAGGGAGAACAGAGGTGTATCTCAAATGACACCAGAACTGTACGCCTGCTGAAAGTTTGGTGAAGTTATAAAAGCAGTGAAAATGTAAAAGAAAGAAAAAAAAAAAAAGGAACTCAGAACTCAAGGAACTCACTTCAAAAGAGTGTCAAGCAGGGAAGAAGGAGAAGTGAAAGAGATTTAGCCAAAATACTGCTTGAAACTGTGTTACCAGAAGAGAGTGATAGTGCCCTGGTAGAGTGTATTTCAGAAATCAAGGTCTTTGAATGAGGGAGGAGTCCTGAGAGCTACTGTTAAAAATAAAGGTGATACAGGCATGTAAAGCTGGGGGAAGGAAAAGGATGTGGGGGGACATTTAGGGTGATAGTATTTGTCTTCAGCTTTCCTGAGCATTGCTGAACACCTGCCAGCCCATGGGAAGTGGTGAACTAATTCTTTGTTTAGATTTGCTTGCATACCTAGCTTTTGCTTTGCCTATTAAGCTGTCTTTATCTCAACCCATGAGTTTTCTCACTTTTGTTATTTTGATTTTCTCCCCCATCCCACTGGGGTGGGAGATGCAAGGGGCTGTGTGGGATGGAGTTGTCAGCTGGGGGTTAAACCAAGACACAAAGGCTTATAGACTGTAATCGAGTTTTTACCATCATAAACAATATAAAAGTAACAGTAGATATGAAATATGTTTTGCAAGGGGTTCACTCAGAGAAACTGTAGGAGATCCCACCAGTTTAAACTAGAAGAAAATCTGATACAGAACATTAAAGGCTCTAAAGCAACTCTGATAAGACAGAAAAAGTCAAGGATGTGTTTTGATCCAGATATTTGCAATGTAAGAGAAAAACAGATGTTAAAGGCCATCAATTTCTTGACCCATTTTTATTTCAGTTGTCCTTAGGCTTTGAACTAGTGAAGAAAATACTATTAAATCCATTGTAATGAATGTGAATTTATTGCTTAGGTATCTCAAGGGAGTGAAAAAGCATAGAAATTTGGAGAGATTGCCAATAGAAGGCAGAATGTTAGATAACAAGGACACAGTAGAAATCAGAGTCCAGGATAAAGGGTCCACTTTCCTTTAGAAGACAAAAATATGTTGGGAAAATATACCATGACTAAGCAGTCTACAGCCTGAGACAGGAGGTACAGGTTGGAGGCATTAAAAATTTATTTTGGCTACTCTCCAGAGGAGTTTCATGACTGTCACTGAGGGTAGAATTGGCTTACTGTCTGCACAATGTGAACTTTTCCTGATTACACTACATATGCTGTTTGCTGCTTTTTCTTTTATCTCTTCTGTTCTTCATAGTAATCTCTCACTGTGTAAAGGACTTTTTCCGCCCCTTCCTGCTAAACAACAGAAGCAAAAAGGGCATGTCTGCTACACCTACTTAGTCTCAAGGGCGACTGACTTGCTTCGGTAGCATGAATTTGTTTTCGTCTCTCTTAAGTAATTACTTGATAGTAAAGCTCTTCCTTCATTACTTTGGAAACCTTTCTGATGTCTTCTGAGCATTGCCTGCATCTCAGGCATATGGCCTTTTCTCTGTAGATGCCCCCAGATTCATCCATTAGTGTTACTTTAGGAGACATCTGTTCTTAATCAAGACAATGCTGTGCAAGGCCATGTGGGTTTGTACTTTTTCAGTCAGTCCCAATAGCTCCATGCGCAAACACACATTAAACTATTAGGAATCTAAGGAGATTATAATGACGGCAATTAGCTTCCGATTTATTTAATAAAATGGATGTTTCCAAAGAAAGGTCATATAAAAGGAATAGATTGCATGCAGTTAAACAAACGGAAAAAAAACAACACATTTTTAAAAAAATTTTAAAAGTACTCTGGTGCTGTCATCCGAATGGTGGCAAAAGTTTGTGTCAATGTGATTCCAAGGAGATGTCTGGAAAAATAAAGAGCAATTTGCTTTCATCTTCTCCTGAGTTTCCATTTTGTATGGAAACTGTTAAAGAATCTAGTGGAATCTAGTGGAATTGATGCAAAAACACCCTTAGAAGTCTGTTTACTGCATGGAAACAACATTAATTGGGTGATATCACTGACATTTTCTAGGTTATTTTGAAACTTTTTGAAATGCATAATCTCATCCCATTTCTTTCTCTTTTTTATCACCAAAATCTCCATTCTTAAGCTTATGAAGAAAGAATTTAGTTTTCAATCATCTATTATGCATAGAGGTAATTCTGCATTTATAGACCACCTTCCAGCATGAATGTAATCCACACCTTTTTTTGGCAATTGACTAGCAGAATCTGTTTAAACACAGAATTATCTGATCTCACACAACTGAGTTCATAACATTAGTAGAGATGTTAGGAATAAAATACTGTACTTATCACAGTCCAGAAGTCAGATAATTAAAGCTTTGAGGAATCAGAAGCTTCAAGAGGCAAAGCGTAAATGCTTTACTGTGGCAATGCCAAAACCCTATGTAAAATGGAGTCAATGGAAGCCAGACTGAGTAGCCAGATGAATGAAAGCCAAATGCATTCTCTGATGACAGGATTTGATGGAATTCCAACAAATTCAGTTACACTCATGTATAGGAGAAGGGTACCTGACACAAACCAGCAAAGTTTGTAAAGAAAGGACATTCAGAAGGGTTTTATAAATGACATTGTAGCAGAAAAAGATCGACCTCTATTTATGCCTACAGATTCCTGTGATAAGTTAGAAGGATTACAGACATCATTAATATTTAACAATAAAATGGTGTTTAGACAGTGTCAGTCCAGTACAGATGTTCTTTAGCTAGTGGGGATAGCATCAAACAGAGCAGTAAAGGTAATCTGTTATGAAGATACTAAGATATAATTGTTCTCATTTTACTAGTGCATTGGAAAATACAGGCACAATAAAAAAATGATAACCTTACAAAAGAATTTGCAACATCCATTTTTAATGTTCAGCCAAGCTGTCTCATGAATGAAATCCCAGAGGAGCTGAATGTCAGGAGTTTTTTGTGCTGCTTTTTGTGTTCAGTTTGAATTGCTCCATGCCTCTCTGCAGCCTTGGGGATAAGCAGGGAAATTCCCACGGAGAACTAGCCTGAAAATGAAGCATAAGCTCTGCTCTGGTGTATTCTTCCAGCACTGGTACATTGTGGTACTGGGATCAGTACTAGTAGTTGGGCTGCTTCTGCTTAAGGGTAGGAGGGAAATAAGACTACTAAGGATTTTCGTGAAGGCTGTAAAGCTCTGAGTGAACAGGACACCAGGAAATTAATTGGTGCCTCCATGTTGTTTTCCCTCACATATTTTTACCTCCTTCTCCTCCTTCTTTGACTAAAAAGAAGTGCGTGCTCACATTGTTTTGATTTCTTCTTAAATATGTTTTCACAGAGGCATAACTAACATCTCTAATTGGCCCAGGTTTGGCCAGGAGCATGTCCATCATCTTCAGAGCCATCAGAGATTGGCTCTGCTGGACATGGTGGAGAGATTTCCAGAATCTTTACTCAGGACATGCAGGAGCCATCTTTGTACCCCACCCTATTTACTGGCAAAAACTGGGCCAGGCAAAACTACCACACACCCCAGCTCATCAGAAAATAATTAACTCCAAAAACAAGCATAAGATCCAAGCCACAGTTAGCCATATTTTGCTTCCTGGTAACTACTAACTGCTGAGCCAACTGTTTGTTGGCCTTTCCTTTGCTTCAGTGGGTTTTTTTTGTTTGTTTTTTGGGGTTTTTTTGTTTTGTTTTGGTTTTGGTTTTTTTTTGTTTTGTTTTGTTTTTTTTTTTTATTAGGTAGGTTATGATCATTCTGGGGTTCTGCATCTTCTCCTTGTAAAACAAAAGGAGTGCACATCTTTCTGTGTCCTGAGTCCCATCGCTATCCGTAAAGACACTGTTTTTCAATGCATTAGCAACTCATATTTATTGCCACACATTGTATTTATCATATATTCCCATTTTCTCATTTCATTTTCCAGTAACTACCATTTCAACAGAATTCTCCAGGATAAGTTCCTTCTCTCCATTATCTCAGTGCAACAGTAAATCTTGCATGTTTTACTGAAAAATCCCTTGATATTTGGATGAGGGATGTTTCTCATAGAAACAGGTGTGCAGAATAACTCTACCTTTGCTTACTCGCTGGGTATCTGTGCAAAAGCATATTTTGACTCCAGTGTGCAAAGAAAACTAGAAGGAATTACTTCATCAAATTAGACCATTTCTTATGGAGAGCTTGGTCAGCAAAGTTTCCTTTGGAATTACTGATTCTTACAATAAAACATTTTTGCATCAAATCCTGTTCATATTTCCAAGAAATATATTAAACCCAATTGTTACGGCATTACAAAAGGAAACCATATTTATTTCTTAGATACCAGCAAAATAAATCCACAGTCAATCACTTCCACAACACAACTACTTTTTTTTTGGCAAAGAGAACTTCTTAGTGCTAGGACTTTTTTTCAGTTCAAAAAATAGTGGTATTTGATTTATCAAATCATCCTAATTGATCCACATAGGTGGCTGGTTATTTCTGGGTTTAATATTTGAAAATTCTAATTGAAATGATGTTTCTAATTATTTTGCAGATCACTGCTCAATTTATTAATTATTACTCTGAACTTGCTGTCTGTCCTCTCTGCCCTTAAACAAAAATAGACCTGTGTACGTGCAATAATGTATCGGTGCTTAGATCTGCCCTGATCTTGTTTAATATACCAGTACAGGTAGCCTGTGAGTGCCCTACCCAAAAAATTTCTCTTTAGCTACTCATGTTTTCAGCTGTGGTTATTTCTCATTCCTTGAGCTGCCTGTTTCCATTCTAATTTACACATTTGCTAATCCCTGACAGCACTTTATTCTCTGCTGTAGTAACTCAGTCTGCTAGTGTCTTTTGCTTTAGACAGCTTCTCTTGATCATTGTATTCTCCTTTTCTTGCCCCAGTGTATTTCTTTGTATGAACACTCTGGCACTGTTTAAAACTACTCAAGTTATGGGAGAGGCAGGCTTCAGTTCTCTCCCTTGGAAGATACTGTCACACATTTTGTTCTGATTCTGCTCAATTTCTTCAAAACATTTTCTTCAGCCCCATTCTAATGACTGCAAGAAGGCTATGAGTTATTCCAGGCTCCCATTTCACTAACGCATCTGCACACTCTCCCACCTTTGATTTCCTTCCTCCTACCTACTGCTGTAGTCGGACAGCAATGATGAAGAAGACTAAAACTGACAACATTTGGTTAATTTTTTTTTTCCCCTCAGCTTCCAAATCTCCAAACACTTCCAGATAATATCCCCAGGCTGCAAGTGCAAAACACAAGCATCTGATGAAAAACTTGGGAGAGGTTCACAAAGTTAATGAATTGTCATGCTATCTTTCTATAATGATTTGTGTGAGTATGGCAGTTACCAATCTGAGCACTCTCTAAAGAGCAAATAACGATAGTTAACTGCTCCTTGAAGTTTTTGAGATTTTAAAGAGAAAATACTACTGAAATATATGTGCTCTTTTTGGCTGTCATTTGAAATATCATACTGTCAGTAGTCCCACAGAAGTATAATCCAAACATGCACAGCGCAAAAACAATTAAAGGACTAGAAGATCTTTAAGGTCCTTTCCCACACTCTAAGTGTTCCATGACTCTATGACAACTTTCTGCTTAAAGGGATTTCTAGTACAAATGGGTTGCAAGCAAAAATTCTGAGAATTGAGGGGTTGGATGGGGCTCTGAACAATGTGATCTAGCGAAAGGTGTTCCTGTCCATGGCAAGGGGGTTGAAAATACATGATTTTTAACGTCCCTTTCAACACAGAACATTCCATGATTCTACGATTTGTTTCTCAAATTAAAAAAAAAAAAAAAAGAATAAAAGAAAAAGAAAGAAAAAGAAGAAAATAAAGAAAAAAAGAAAGAAAGGCATGTCCTTAGAAACCAGGNCAGATCTAAGAATGGGAATGTCTTCCTTCACTCATATGTGGTTCAAAAGGTCAGAGCAAGCAGCTGGACTTGTGGCCATGAAAGCATCATCCTTGGGTCAAACTTCTCTCAGTGGTGACAGAATGATATCTGGCTAAAGCTTTTCCTTCCTTGAGTTTTTATAAGGGAAAAGAGACAGAGTATGAAAGAGAAGGAGAGAATTCTTCGAACTGTATTATCAGCAATATTCATCTATCACATATTTCATTACACATGATTTCCTAAGAACTAGAAGCACACACAAGTGAATGACCACACATATTTATGTAAGTTGTTAATGTACTCCTGTAATCTAAGTATTTTTAAAGGTCAGCAGTACAATCATGAGCAAATGTAGAAACAAAAAAACATTTGAAAAGGTGTGGGGGATAGGTGTCATGTCCTGGAAAAATGTGAAAAACTTGTTAAAGGTTAAAAGTCAGCAAAAACAGGAGAATTATTTAGAACCCTGAACCTGTTTGATCACACTTACAGTGCCTTTAAAAATCCTTATTTTAGTTAAAAATAGGCAAGAGAGCTACATCTCTTTCAGCTTTCTGCTCTTCCCTGCAACAGTAGAACTGACATGTATTTTTGTTTTTTTTTTTCTAATTAGTGTTTACACCTCTGTCTTTTTCTGGTAAATGTGTAACTTGTGTTGAATGCTATGTTCCAAAATCTCAGTATTTTACCAGCACAACACAGCCTTTTTCTGATCAGTGGATTCTGATAGAAACTCTTGTCCCCAAGTGCTTCCTGGCATGATGAAACAAAACAATGTACCCAGAATTAATAAAGTCTTTAGTCACAAGGTAAATAATAGAGAAGAAGCAAGAGGGATAGGCAAGGGAAGAAAAGCATATGGATTTGGGTGACATTTTAATAGAGATGAGAAAAGTGACAGAAGAAACTGGTCTATTCTTATTTTGGCATTTGTCTTAGAATAAGGCCTAGGGACCTAACCATGCCTGAAGCTGAACCCTGTTAATGCTACAGGAAGAAACTAAACAAAGATATCCCGTGATATTCAGCTCCTTGAAAGGGAATCTGACTACAGAAGAGAGTTTTGATCTGGGAGGATGCACAGAACTTAACTTACCACCAGAACATATATTCCTGTAAAAACAAAACAGAGTAAATAAACATAGGACCCTGGCTGAAGCAAATTAAATAAATAGCAATGAAACCCAAAAATATATATTGTTCCACAAGGCAAATGGACAGATTAAGGATACTTAAGATATTTATGATGGTGCTATTGGTTTAAAATTCAGAGGAACAGAGACCACATATTGAAGAAAAATGGTGCCACAAATTACAGGGGAAATACAAGGGGGAAAAAAAACTTGTTAAGGTCAAAACTAAGAAAATATAATAGATTTGGGGCTTATATTACTAAGTCGTGACTATGTCTGAGTTAGTCTGCTGTCTGCTCTTGTAGATCTCCACAGTCAAGGCATTTTTAAATATCTGTTTTAGCAAGATAAGTTTATTTTTATCATAGAATAGCCCATTTCAGATGTATAAATCTGAAGCTGATTAGCTAAATCCCATTAGATATCTCCTGAATCTTGGTTTGACATCATGCCAAATGGAAAAAAAAACCAAAAAAACTTTTAAAAGTATCTGGAGCCAAATCAAAACCATTCTCACAACAGAACTTTTCTGCAATCCGACAAGGAAGAGTTTTGAACTTAAATGCTTTGCAGCCAGCTTGATGCATGTCTATGAACTTTTCTCTTGGTGAGATAAATATGAGGGATGTTGGTTAAGAGGATCCTTGACTTCTACATGTAAGAGCAATAACTTGAATTCATTTGGTCAGAAAAAAAATCCATTGAGCAGGTACATGTAAAACAAATAGAGAGAAAAAAGAATTATCCATAATTCTCTAAGCTGCAGCTTCCTCTGGGGAAAGTTACTGAGAAATATTAGAGGAAAGTAGGAGACTTTCTGCTCCTAGAACTGCAGAAGTTACCTGTGATACTTCAGAAACATCAAGATCTTTGGACATATAGTTCATGCTTTCAGGGAGGACACGTTCTGTTTACCTGTATCTATTTTCTCAGCTAAGTGTAAAAGAAATAAAATATTCAGAAGAACTATGTTCATAAACAGAAAATGGGTGTACTGTTGAATGGACAGCTATCTTTCAGACTGTCATTGGTTATTAGTGCACAGGAAAAGTATTTCTTTCTCAGCAGGTTCTAAGATGACCTTAGTGCAACACAGATCATCAAATCTTTCAGTTCACTTTTATGTGTGTCTGTGATTTCTAGAATTGATTTAAGTGAAGGAACAGATTTGTGGAAGAGTGGAATAGCTGAGAGGGAACGATATATTAAAGTTTTGATTGATGTATGGCAGGGTGCCTGTTAATTTGCTATGTGTGCACATGTTGGCCAAACGCACTATGATTGCTTTGAGATAAATGAACATATCCTGCCAATGTGTATCAGTACCTATTTACAATACTTTCATCCTTTGCAGAGGGTTCTGCAAGGTTGACAGGCTGAAATTCATTCATAAATGTGTATGTTGACAGAAATAGAATAGGAACATAACACAGACAAAAAATAACACCATCTGTTATATCCATCCTGGGAGGTAACAAACGGAAGAAAAACTGGGTGCCTAACAATTCAGTGACAACACAGGTAATAAATATAGAACTATGGTTGCAGACATCTCCACTTGAGCTAGAGCCCTAAGTACCTTTCTTTCTCAGTCGAAAAATATAATTTACTCATATGCACTTTGCCTTAGATGTCCTCATTATCTAACTGAAGAAAAATAGCAGGCAAGAGCCCATAGTTAATGAGATGAGTGTCATCCCTGTATTCATATTCTGTTAGGACCAAGAGCAAGGTTGCTTTCAAAACTCCTGAGTGGACAAGGACAGAGCAACCACCCAATTTTAGTGGTTGCTCTAGTTATTTTCAAAGAGCAAATACCCTTCCTGTTAAGCACAAACTTGTCCTAAACTGGCAATAGGTGACTATAAGCCTAATTATTACACAGACGTGCACGGATGCTGCTCCGTTTCCTTTAGCACACCTAAATGAAGGGTGCAGATACACAGCTCACAGCGCTGCTACCACTGCAGAGAACAACACGCAGCAAGCTGTCAGACTTAGCAAATTTGAAAATATGGGCCCATTTTAGAAACAAAAAATAACATCTCAGGAGTGTGTGAGCACAACCCTGCACTGAACGTTCGGTGCACAACATTCGGTAATTACTTTGCTCAGTACGGCTCCTGCCATCGATGAGAGCACAGAGTAGCCATCAGGTGAGGTCTGTGGAGTTGTGGGTTCGTGATCTGAGCAGCCAAATTGTCTTGAGCACTGCACCTGTCAAAGCAGCCTGGTAAGCTCCTAATCGATGGAGTCGGTAGCACTCCCAGACAGAAACACCCTGCATGTTGTGCTATCATTGTGATTTGAGGGAAAATGGCAAGAGACAGAGAAAATAAAAACAAACTTGTAATTCAGTAAGTGCTTCAAATTCATAGATTTAGCGTGAGTTCTCAAACGAAACTAAATGAAACCAAACCAAACCAGTTATGTTCAACAATATAATAACTCTGGTAACAACTATTATTCGAAACATTTGAAATAACAATTTTTATTCCTGATGCATCATTAAAAAACAAATAAATAACCCAAAAAACTCACATCAAAAAAAACAAACAAAAAATAACCCCAAGCCAAAACCAACCAAACAAAACAAAGGCACCTGAAAGCTTTGAAATAACACCTCCGTGAATACTCTTGAGTATTCCAGAAATAGACTTATGTTGATATATCTCTTGCTGGTTTTAATTAGACTTTTCTAGGTTCTTGCACCAGCACTATATATATGTATTATTTTCTCCACAAAATCGTTTTCCTTGCGACACAGAAGGAGGTCGTCATTATCAATAGACCAGGGGCAAAAAAAAAAAGACAACAACAAAACTCTTTAATCAGAAATCACAAATCTCAAAGCCAAGTCAGGACTTGCTTGTATTAAAGTGGTGTCAGTCTTTGCAGTATTGGATTTTTAACACCGTATGATAGTTTCTGAAGGTATAAATTGCAGTACCACATGTCTCAGGTTGTTGTTTCAAAGTAATCAAGATGCATTCATTTTTTATAAAGCCCATAATGAAATGATTGTCTAAGGCTCAGTTTCTTTTCTTAGAATAAGAGAACATTTGGAAGAAAGGGAAAGCTCTAATTTTTTAATGTTTTCATAGTGTTAAGATTTATTAGTGTCTTATTAAGAAATATACTTGACTAATGGTTTTCAGCATTTGAGCATTCATAGGTGACAAAGACAATTTAGTGTGTGTTTTTTTAACTTCTGCATTTAGTCACCTGTGCTTAACTGTGAACTGTTGGATGTTAGCTGCTGGCTCTTCAGCATTAGTGTGCTTCACCAGAATTTCCAGTAAATCAAATGGAAATTTAACTCTGAAGGTGTAAGGTCAAACTTATACTCTGTCCTCCATTATATTTGTCTTATAGTTACTTTACCAAATCTGGCTCTGCTGAGTTTATGTAATTTGAGATTCAGCTCTAAACACTGTGCTTAAATTTTGAAATTATTTGAAAATTAAAGAAAAGCTTGAGTTTCCAAATAGTGATAGTATAATTACAAAAAAAATTTACAAGTAACAACATTCACAGTTCTATGGGATTGCTATTCCAATTGCAGTTAAGGACTGTTCATGAGTAAATGACTGAAAATTATTAGATAAAACAAGCTAAATTACTCTCTGTGTTGTGTTAGGAAAGTCTGTGAAAGTTAAATAGGCAAAGTTGAAAATGTCTGAGAGGATCTGTTAAATAAGGAGATCACTGACAGGATTATTAAGTACTCAACTGAAACTTTGATGAATTGCACATATAGTTTGCATTTTCTGAATTGAAAAGGAAACATGATTGTCATTATGACAAAATAAAACAACAAATAAAAAGTGGAATAGGAATTAAACAAATTCCCTACGAGGTATTTATGGACTCTTTTTCCTTCTCTTCAACTAATTTACTGGTCATGTAAAATTAAGATTGAAATTGAACAATTCATCTTTGAAGCCAGACTGTAGGGAAAAAATTATTAACCCAAATCCACAGCATCAGGCATTGCCCAAAACTTTTCACAGTCCTTGCTGTTTTGTTTCATAGTTTGAACTATCATATTGCTGAAGAACGTACAGCATTTGTCAGCTTTGTTGTTGGCAGTTATAGTGCATCCATTAAGGAGTTTGTTCACTTTATACACATTCACTCCAGGTCTGCCTTTACAGCTTATGATTAAGTTCTACACTTTTTCCCCCCTCAAAGTTCATGTTTTTCCATCTACTTACGTATAGCTGTCTATGAATTTTCAGCCTGAAATTTATAAATCTACTTACTTGGAGCATATTTCTGAGATATAAGGGTATTAGAAATGCATCAGGGCCAAGGTACAAGTCAAAAAATCCATCACTCTGAACCTCCTAATAGTGCAATAATTGTATGATGCTGCTAGAAAATGTGAGCTGCATAGAACAGTAAGCATTTTTCATGTCTTCAGTTGATTAAAATTCAACTCCTTGGCATGTGTGAAAACCCTGTCATTACCTGTAAAGGGCTCTTTGCTTTGTTTTTAATTAATAATGATAATATTATGAGCAACAGGTAGCATCTGGCTCTCCTGTCTACATCTGTGAGTTGCCATATCTAGCACGAAAATGTGGAAATGTAGGAGAAGGAAGGTGACTTGTAGAAGCAATTATTAAGTGAAACACTGATTGATTCTGAAAAAAAGTCTTATCTGCTCCACAACTGGAGTTCAGGAGTAAAATATCACCCCATCCAAGTGCTATAAAGTGACTGAAAGGAAAGCTTCAAATTTCCTCCTCCTTTTCTCTTGGTAGTACATATTATGCATTTGGTTTACATTGCTATCAGTTACCTAAAGGAAGCATTTCAGAGCTGTAAGCGCATATGAGCGTGTATATTTTAGTAGTTTAGTAATTAAGCTGGTGTTATAATGCATGTCAACAATCACAGCAGGCTTCAGTGAAGAGCCTTATTAGCGCAGATATTGAAAGAACACCAGGGTGGTCGTCACAGATTAGCGGTACTGGCATTAGCAAATGGACATTGTGAACTCAGGTAAGAAAACATAATTTATTAGTTAGAGTAATGATAATGCTGTTAGCTCCCCATGGTAGCTAATTAGAGGTGCCAGATAAAGTTGATGCATTTAAGGATCTGTTGCTGTTTTGTGTTACAGTTCTAGAATACACAGTTGTACTGTACAAAAATGATTAAATGAGGAAGCAGGTCTTTAAAACAGGTCTGCATAACTTCAAAGCAGAATTTAACAAAAATAGTTTAAACAACAGCATAATATACAAATAAATTAGCATAACTGTTCCTAAGAGAGCTGTGAATCTCTAAAACTCACTCTTAACTGGAACAAAAACTAGCTGCAAATGCTTGACGTAGAAAAATTAGGCCCATGCACAAATGATGAAAAGTGGGCTCTTCCGCTTGGGCTTGTTCTCAGGCTAACAGCTTTATGTGGATCAAACCCTTTCAATCATAAAATGACAGAATGGATAAAGTTGGAATGGCCTACTGGAAGTCATCTCATCCAGCTCGAGCAGGTTCCCCTAGAGCACTCAGGAGCTTACTCAGGTTTGTGTGCAGACGATTTTTGAGTCTCTCCGGAGGAGACTCCACAACCGCTCTGGGTGACCTGTACAATGAATTATTGTAATTCCCTCTGCATCCTTAGGTAGAAGATTTTGCTTTTTAGCCCACCTGTAGCTTAGTTCTGTCAGGAACTCCTGATGTCTCTCTATATTATCAACTTATTCTCTATTATAGTTACTGAAACTCTACCTCCCAGAGAGCCTCCCCCATCTGCGCATCTTCTGTAACCTCGGTGAGGAGAAAGGCTCCTCTCTTTCGTCTTTCCATCTGGGCCTGAGTGTAGCAGCTGAGGGAGAGCAGACAGCTCTTTGCTGTGCAATCACACTCTGATGGCAGAACCCTATTCTTAACCCTACTTTTTACACTGTTTGCAGCAAGTAGCAAATGAACATAAATATTTTAAGATGCCATATGAGAGAAAAAGCAGTGATTCCATTGACACTTCTGACTTAGCATGCGGAATACTTTGACTATATACTTGGATAATTTGTGATGTCGAAACATTATACATAATCTCATAATTTCTAGGCTTTTTGGAGTACTTATTTTAAAACTTTTTCTTGATTTTGGTGTGAAAAAAGAGAGTTGACAGTGCTCCTAAGAGTGTTTTGGTTTAAATGAAATTGTATCAAGCTACTCCTCTGCTGATGGTTTACAAGAAACAGATGAAAATGGGTTGAGTTATTAGACTAGGGAAAATAGAAACAAATTTCTAAGAAAACATAACATATGAATTTATGAGCAAATAAAATAGATATCCTATTACATGTATGATCTCCAAGATCCCTTGGCACAAGGGAGAACTATTGTAGTCCAAAGAAGCTCTTACTGTCTGCTTTGACAATTGTGTGCATGTTGAAGTGTTCTTAAGTACTCATTGACTTGATAGCAGCTTCAGGGCAGTCTATTTGGTCAACAATTTATGTTCCTGTAGATTTACATAATAAACCAAAAAAGCTTCCCAGGAAACACTAGAATCTCTTAGATCAACCACCATATAATTAAACCACAAGGGATTTATTTCACTTTCATCTTTCCTGAATTCCTTTCTGAAAGTGTGTGGATGGGTTTATCCAGTAACTTATTCTGATTTTTCCTAAACCAATTTATGGAAGAAAGAAGATAAGGTGTTAAAGCACCACAAAACATGAAATTCCTTTCCTTTTCCATATAACTGAAATTGTACCTTTGTCAGGATATGTGTTGTGCTGAGGATACAACTTCATATGCAAGCCTTGGTTGTGTCCCAATACCACTGACATCTCTCCATGAAGAAGACTCAGGCTCTAGTGATCTCAAGTTCACACTGTATTGTTAAAATAATCCAGCTGAAAGTTAGTCATTAGTTATCTATAAAGATATTCTCATTAAATAAGCTGAGAAAGGTAAAATTAGAGATTTGTGAGGCTTGACCAAATAACTAACTCCTGAAAAAAATTTTTGGATTCCAGTTTGATCAGGAATTAAAATGTTATTTAGGCTCTCTAGATGTATCCAATTTTTTTTCCTCTGAAATTCTTAAATAGAGAAGGCTCACCTGAAGCATCTCCCACATATGTTATGCATAACAGAGCTGCATTTCTGAAAAGCACAGGACAATTGGGTAGGAAATAATTGGGCCTTGGAAGTGCTCCTTGCCAGCAAAACATAAGTTCTGAACATGCCAGAAGGATCTAGCAAAAGGTATTGAGAAACACACAAATATAACTTAATAAAGCAAAAGTCTTACTAACTAGGGAAGTGAGAAATCAGACCAGTTTCCAAACAATATTTTCCTTTGAAAATTATCAGTCAGCTGTAGCATCTTCAAAATTTGGACATGCATATTTGTACATCTAGGAAGTAAGGCTTTGTTGTAACAGCCACTTAGTTTCTCTTTATTCAGCCACATGATTAACAAGACAGATGTATTTAAAAGTATGATTTATGTGCTTTCTGGTGACATATCTAGATGTCTATTTGGATGTATATTATGTCGTTAATGGAATCAAGGTAAACAAACTCTTCTCACAGAAAGCAGAGGGTGTGGTTATGGAATAAACTATGATCATCTATATGAATTAAATAAAAGGAGTTTAAAACCAAGAAAAGAGGTGGTGGAATACCTGGCATGTCTTACAGGAGTTAAGGATGTTAAAGTGAGAAAAAGAGCTGTAAGAAAAGTTAAGAGATGGAGAAAAGAGGAAACATTGGTGGCAGGGAGAATGGAAAAAAGAAACATTTTCTTTTTTCATTAATGACGTGTAATACTGTGTGGGACAACGCTGTTAACTAGTTCGCACAACAAAAAGAAAGCTTTGAGATCGTAGACTAGAGAGAACAATTCAGTGTTGTCTGGGGGCTACAGTACATGGGGTTTTTTTTATCTTTTATTTCATCCCTGTGATCCTAGATCATTCAGGGCTTTGTAAGTCAAGCCTCTTTTACAAACTGTTGACTCTACTGGAAATCCGAGTATCATCCCAAATTGCTTTAGGCAATTTCAACCTTGAGGTTAAACAAGCCAGTTCTGAGACAGTCAGGTGTGGAACAAATGAAACCTCTGTACAGTAAGGGCATTACCCCAGAGACTCAGCCTCAGTGCTGCTTGGACTTCTGCTTTTCTGAATGTGTGCACTAGGTTTGGGAATGAGTATTGGATTAACATGCTAAAAAGACCCCAAATTCACTTCTTAATAAAAAGATGAAAAATACCCTACCTGGGTTGCAAAATGAATGAGGAAACAATTCTTTGTATTGCCGAGAGAAAAACACTACTGTGATCAAGTCAGAGGTAGCAAAGATATCTTGAATTTTATCAAATCATCTAAAGACTGATACCCAGTAATTAAGGTAAATGAAACCCTCTTGCATTTTCCCAGTCAGAAGAATGAGGGAGAGAAGAGGGGTTATGAGTTTGGCCTGGAGGAGACTGAGGGGAGACCTCATCGTTGTGTGCAGCTTCTCAAAGGGTTAGGCAAAAGGGCAGGCACTGACCTCTTCTCTCTGGTGACCAGCAATGCAACCAAGGGAATGGCCTGATGCATCAGGGGAGGTTCAAGTTGGATTTTACGAAAAGCTTCTTCACCCAGAGGGTGTTTGGGCACTGGAACAGGTCCCCAGGGAAGTGGTCACAGCACCAAGCCTGAGCGAGTTTAAGAAATGTTCAGACAATGCTCTCAGGAGCATGGTGTGACGCTGGGGTGTCCTGTGCAGGGCCAGGAGCTGAACTTGATGAACTCTGTGGTCCCTTCCAACTCAATTTATTCTGGTTTTCTATGACTCCCTGTTTGTTGCACTTTCACATCTCTAGATTTGCTCCTTTGTAAGGCTAACAAAAGGAAAGCGTCAGAGAAGACAAATATACAGGAGACATGAGATTTGAATGGAAAATACTGCAATAGAAGGAAAGCAGAGCTGACTTTCATTTGATGCAGCTGCTGAGTTATTCAAGGACATGGCCCTCTGGCTGCCCTGTCATCAGATACACCTTTGAAAGATCCCCAGTGTGAATGACAGAGTGGGTCAAGAATGACCCAGCTCAATTCCCATTTTGTTGTTTTTCATTGTAATCTGATTATCTGGTGCTACCATGTGTCAAAGTGACATTGTTTGACAACTGCATCAAATTCACAGGAGCACAGGAGTGTGTTAGGAAAAATAAGTGCTTCATTCAATCCTTTCATTGCCTTGGGTACTCCATACACTTTTTTTGGTTTCTAATCTCTTTCCCTTACAGTGCAAATAGCTAATAGCTGAATAACTCTAATTAAACACTGTGGAAGGTATGACTTGTCAAGTAACAGGGTCACAGGGTTACAGCTATAGCCTGGAATCAGGAATACACAGGGCTATGATGACTGAACAAATCTAGTCTTAATTTTTTTGTTTAGCAGCTTGATTGCCAGTGGATGTGGAATCTGCTAAAGGAGTGAGAATATGGATTGTCTATTGATTAAAGGCAACTTAGAATTGAGTGATTATGTCATAGCAAGACCATTCAATTCTGGCCATATTTTTATGACTGCACAATAGTTTATGAAATATTTTTACATGTCAAGAGTTCATTTATGGTTCTTTATAATTATCGGATTCTTATTTTCCTTCAGAGCAATACAGAGAACTCACAGAACAGAGAGTTTAAGTTAAAGGTGCCATTTTAATAGAACAGTCAGAAGCTGCTGCAGGCACAGGCCCAGAAATCCAATACAGAACATAAATTATTTACCTACAACTGCATAATCAGGGTCATGCTGGAAGAGGCACCCAACAAACAGCAAGGTGCTGTGAGAGGTACTGTCAACATTTCTGTTAATAGACTGGCTTTCAATTTTTGTCCCAGCATGTGTGTTGGCTATTGTGCTGCTGGAGATGATATCTTTCAGACGAGACGGAAAATTAGCTTCTGACTACATGTGGTCACTAATGATTCCATGCCAGCCTCTGTAAGAGCAGGAGATAACCCAGATGTCCTTCGGTTCAGATAATTGCATACTGCTGATCTAAATTTCACCTGTGGTTTTAATTAGGTGTGATATTCTTAACTTGCTGCTCTAACCTGTTACGTAGGTTCACCATTTATGGATAAGTTATTGCCATTTCAGGGAGACATGAGTCTGTATTTTTGGGATAAAAGTTCTTAACGTGAGAACTGTCCCATTGTTATTATTATAAGGACAGGTTCATTGACATTTTGAAGAATGATGTGAGAAGGAGATTGTGCCACCAGTGTAAAATGAAGAGGGTAAAATTCCAGTAAATTGTAGTTTACTTCTTTTCCAACAAGTTATTAAAATAAATATATCATGAATTAAAAGAAACAGAATGTGTGCCAGTGAGAAGAAATTAGCTTAACCAGGTTCCTAAGCCTCCAGATTTAATTCTAACTTATATTTCTAACTTAAATCCTGTGAACTCTGGGCAGACAACATGGTAACATGGAGTGGGGGTTGGAACTAAATGATCTTTAAGGTCCCTTCCAACCAAAACCATTCTGTGGTTCTGTGATCTGTGTTCATGTGTGCAGCTCCTCAACTGTGTCCTTAATTGGTGTTTTTAGTTTGGAAAGCCAGATAATAATAAACCTTCCAAAAAACCCCCAAAACCCCAAACCTGTAAACTGTGAGAGATGCAAAAAAAATCTAGATGCCAAGGGAGGCCAAAAGACATCAGCTGATGTCTTTGTTAGACTGAACAATAGTTTGTGATGTGACAGTTCAGAAAACATGACTGAAAGCTGTGTGTACAGAAGTGTCATGTCCTTGATCAGGTTTCTCTGGGCAGTACTTTGCATCTGAAATCCTGTGTATAGACTGTTCCTGTCAATAAACAGTGAGGGAATCAAACAACAAAAAAAAACCTCAGTCAAGCTGGCAGCTGTTCATGGAAGAGGCTGGAAAGGATTCATGATTAAGAGGCTGAAATGACTGAATAATGAGGAGTAATTAGAAGGCTAATTTATGACTAAACATTTAATTTTGATGATGGAGGTCAATGGGAGTTTAATCATTAACTGTGAAGGAAGATTTATCAGTCCTCAGTAGAAAGTTATTTACCATTATTTTTGCCATCATCTTACCAGAAATTATTTTGACATTTATGAATTATATGAAAAAAACCCCCTTTTATATGAGGGCTGCAGTTGGACGAAAAGAGAGAGGAACTTTGTTCAAAAGCAAATCTTCCCAATGGTATTTCCTAAAAAAACAGAGGTGCAAATCCAGGTGGTCAACATGTGGGTAAGCTGCAGCAGTCAGAGCTTGTAGAAAGAGGTAACTAAAGAGAAACCTCCAGTGCCCATGTGATCAAACATGACTGAACCTCCTCCATGGTTATTTTATATGACTGTATGTGATCGGTATCAAAGTGGATTGTTCCAGGAAGACAGCACAATATTATTGTCAGCTCTACGTCCTTTAAGGCAGCTGAAGTAATTTGACAATAACCATGATTCTCTTATTAGAGTGTGAAAATGTTTCTTTCAGATTTCATAATTGATAGTAATTTCATCAAGGTGATTTTTCTTAAAACAATACTTTTGCATTCCTAAAAAAAAAAAAAGAAAAGGTTTTGCTTACTTCTATTAGCATAAGGCACATCGTACCTGACTTAAGATTTTTATGGTACAGCCACTCCATTTACATCAGCAGCCTTGGGTGTCTTTATGATCAGTGAAGAGTGGGAAAATACAGAGCATGATTCATCTGATGAACTGCAGTGTGGTTTTTTCTTAAAGTGAGAAGTGTCGCTGTGAGCTCGCAGATATAAGAACGAAACAAGCAGATGAAAAGTTATCACAAAGAAGAAAGTTTATTATTAAGTTTCTACTTATATACATGGTAAGAGCCTAACAGTGGTTGCACAGTGGTCATCTACCCCCCAGGGTGATTGGCTGAAGCCCTTACAACACTCAGTTCCAAAACATAGATTAGAAAGAGCAAGAAGAATTCAGCTTATCTTTGTTTCCCATATGATTCATGAGAAAGGAGAGAGTTCTTAGAACAGTGCATCCACAGAGAAGAATAAAATGCTGGCATTTTTAGTCTTCTATACTGATTATTGATTCCCTATAACCATATCACATATATATGAGATGAAGTGAATCCCTTACTCAAACCCCAAAATATAGGCTGATATGACTAAGACCATGGCCTATACTTCCTTGAAGAAAAGAGAGAAGACTCTAAAGGAATTTGAGCGGACAAGTTCCTGAGCAACCCTAAATGGACTTGCTTTGGGCATGAAGTAGATGATCACTAGGAATTAGGCCACCTCATGCGGTCCTGTGAAATAAATCACATTACCTGTAAGCAAAAGTCCTGAGAACGGACTTGGCATGTCAATACATCGGTACTTTCATAATTCGTCAAGAACAATGCAAAGGACGTATTTGAATGTTTCTCTTGTCATTCCTTCCTTTAGTTTCATCAAAGTAAAACATGAGATGGACCCTATTCATCTGTTTTAGGCACATGTTGTCTATTTCCTCTGAGAGATAAAATTCAGCCTTCTTTGTTTTCATGCAAAATTTCATGCTCTCTTTTTTACCTACTGAATTTATTTTCCCATGAAAAAATGTTTAAGATCCTTATTATTCATATATTCCAAGCTGAGGACCATTTAGGAGACATTTTTAAACCACATCCTTGGTTTGGTAAACAGCTAACCCTATTATTAAGTTGATTAGTTGACAAAATTAGGAAAGGATAATTAGTCAGGAGGAGAAAAATAGGCTTCAAGTTTCACCAAGAGCAAAAGGTTTATTTCAAAGAAACAAATCCGAGTTCCGATTTGAAACATTGTTTAACAACCATGCCATAACAGACCCTGAGCTCTCTCTAGTGCTTCATAGAGTTTGTCTATTTAAATGCACAATAAATCACATATTAATGAAAAGCAGGCAGTTAGTCCTGTGAAAGAAAGTAAACAAATCAGATAAGTGATTTTCTGTTTATAAAGAAGGGAAATCAGGTGGACGACATTTTGATGTTATTAATTTTATCTCCACAATCACTTATTTCACCTTCTTTCTAGCACATATTTTACCACTTAAATTTGTTTTTACACAAAACAAACTGTCTTTAACCTCTGTTAAAGCAGTACATATGGCTTTTGGACAGGGATCAGTGTCCCATTACACTAAGTATTGTCTACCTCTTGTAACAAAAAGACCGTAATAATCTCCAAGATTAAAAGCTAGAAAACTTCATTTCTGTTATCCATAAGGATTTTCTGAGTGAATTTTTTTGCATGACAAAAGACTACAAGACTATTGCAGACAAATTAGCTACAGCCTTGTGAGTTTTATAACCTATGTATTTAGCAAATAAACCTCACTGCTGTAGTTGTTGATTATTTCTTTCATTATTATGGAGAAAAGCAAGCCTTTCTTTTGGCCAAGCACTTATGCTTATTTTAATTTTCAAGATGTGTGTGAGCTAATGGTATGCTAATCAGGGTAATGATTTCAAAAAGACACTTTAGTAATACTTTTAATTTAAAAAAAATTAAGCTTATATTAATTGAGATAAGAGGAAGCACATTATTATTTATCAATAGAGTTAGAAGGCATACTCACTGCAGTCCCTTCTCTAATTCAAACTATTAAGAATCTGTGGTATAATAAGCCCAGCATCAAAGTTGTGATGATGAATGCTAGTATTTTTTTAAAGTAAACCAAACCTTTTTCCTTTTCAGCTGAATGGAATACATCAATCATAAGGAAATGTAAATGTGTCTTGCAGTCTGATTCAAATCAATGGTAATATCCAAAAGATAATACAACTCCAAGAACATTTATCTTGCAGTATATAGGGGCTTTTGGGGAGAAAAAACGATGATTATTATTAAGACTCTTTTGAATATATCAGAGATAGAACTGCTCAAAGTACCCTGAAGTCACAAGTGAATAGATGAAATCAATAGGAATATCCCCATTAAATTTGAGAATGGTGATCTACATTTCAAGGTGAAGAGCTGTTTACTCCTACCCATGGATGATAAAGCCAAAATTTTGGTCTTCTCACATACAAACTGGAAGGAGGTAGTGCCTTCAGGGAGATATGTGTTTACCAGTCTGTCTCCCTGGCTATTTATGAGTCTGTTTTGGGCATGCCCTGTCTAATGTTCACAACAGAGATGTCTGGTTTGTGTTCTCTGGGCTTTCACGCAGCAGCTATTTATTCAGCTTTTGTACTTAGAGGATGCAAAGCCCCTGGCATCACATTGCAACTTCTAGATTAAATCTTGGTAAGCCACAAGCAGAGCCTTTCTCATGTCCACCATCCAGTGACCTACAGATTGGTAATTTAACCTCATACACTGCAGAATGGGCTCTTAGTTCCACATGAGGTATTTGTGTTTGTATCTGCTGTCAGCCAGGTGAATGCTTTAATCAATATCCTGATATTTGAATTACTCATTCCTCCCAAATTAAAACATTGCCTGAGATTAGCAATAAATATTCACATTCATGAAGAGAGAAAATGTGGCAGTGTAGCTAATTCTATAGCCTTTTAATTAGAGCATGTAGGAAAGGAAAGCTAGAGGTCAGTCCAAGTTCAGTAAATACTTGATATAAAATGAAAAATATCCAGTATTTCCTGGATTCCTCTGTTTTTTTCCATCTGTCATAGAATATTTACTTCTTACAAAACAAAACAAAAGTTAGAAACTGGCTAGGCTTTATTTAAGGATATTACTTAAGGATAATCCAGCTAACAGACATGTATTAGACCTGCAGCCTAGGTGACCTGGTGCCTACCAGTTTAGGAGAAATGGCCACCCTTCCTATCTTCCAGATATGATCCATAAGGAAGGACAGGTTTATGTTCCTATCTCGAAGGGAAACCTGTTTCTTGTGGATCCCAAGATGACAGAAGACATAGGAGAGATTGTCATCCCCCATTTGGAATTGGTTTTCAATTGGTTCACCTTCACTCAAATTGATTCATCCTTACTTCCTTGCCAGTGTATTCCAGAAGGCTGAAGACATTAATTGTTGGAGGTTTGGCATTGGTTTAGTTCTTTTCTGAGTCTGGATATTTGTTACACCAGTCAAATTGAAAATGTTCCTGCATTCTGCCTTGGAGATCTTAGCCCTATATATAATCATAATAAAGGTGCTCTGTGCACTTCCGTGAGCAAAAAATTGTACAATCAAAGCTTTCTGTAGTTTTGGGAATGAGAACTACAAGAGGACTTGCCAATATTTTAACACAAATTAGTAATTCTATCTACACCCTAAAAATTGGCATAAACTAAGGTATGATGGTCAAAAATCATTCTAAAAATAATTCCTGCAGATAGGATGAGATGACAGAGTGATGTCTCTTATATTCAGATCTTTTTCTGCATGAAGGGAAATTTACATGTTATCCCTATATAATTGATAGGACATGAAAATTTCCTTTATGTTCTGGCTTCTGTAAATGTCTTTTCCTGTTTCCTTCCCATAAAAATCAAATAAATGTTACCTAGTGCTTAGAGTTCATATGATTATTGACTCCCTTATAAAGCATTTCACTGAAATTCATTGTATGGAATATTTATGGTGCTGTATAGCTGGTTGTTAGGAAACATGGCAATGAAATTGCATGGCTACAGAAAATGAAGTCCTGTCATTCTCCACTGGTCAACAGACTCCTGTGCCAAGACATTGATTAGCTTTTTTGATATACTTATGCATTGGCTTTTCTTATTGCAGATTGCAGCCAGACCCCTTAAATGTAGAGGCCACAAAAAGAGTGGCAAAACAAAATAAAATAAAATAAAATAAAATAAACAAAAACCAAAAAACCAAAAAACAAAACCAAAAAAAAGGCAGCAGGAAAGAAGTACAGAGGAGAGACTTGTAATTTTTGGCCAAGAACAACCACCATTAAATCTACAAGTGCTGTGGACCTGCCAATACCGAGGCTTTAGAATAATTTTCAGTTTCAATGGCAAATCAGAGAACAGTTCTCAAACCACTGCAAAAATGTTAGTATACATGAGATGCTATGAGACACTGCAACAACATCCTCAATAACAGGATGAAGGATGAAATGAAGGTTTAGGCTTTAGTGTTGTGAGTGTTTTACTTATTATTTGAACTCCTATGAACAGAACTATTTATGTGATCATGTGGAAAAAATAAAGAGAAGCATTTTGATTTGTGGTTGGGAGCATCAGACCTCATCTATGGAAGGGAAATAAGATGAGTGCGCCACTCACGGTGCTTGGCAGGGCTGACTGTAGCACAGCTCTTACCTGCTGAGCTCCTCTCAGGTTTTTACATTGCTTGCTTTCACTGTAAGGAATGACCAGCTCCTACAGAGATAAAAGGTCAGCTTCCTAAAGAATCTTCTCTCTGGATTAAGTCTTGCTTTAATTTTTTATTTATTTTTCAGACTTTTATTAATTCTTCAATCAGAATCCATATCTTGCTTTGCCTTTGACAAAGAGCTGATAGTTTTATTGTTGGCTCGTGGGGTTTTCTGGGTTTTTTTTGGTTTTTCTTTTCTTTTCTATTCCTTTTCTTTTTTATTTTTTCCTGGAGGGGATTTTATTATTTATGAACTTGGTCTGTTCTGTTTTCTTCTATATGATCCTGGAAAGGAACATGACTGAGCATCTTCTGAATAAAAATGTGCAGCTTTATAACTGCTGCTGCTGTCGTGTGGATCTATTGATGGTTTTCGTATAGTCAGAAGTTAATCATGCAAGAGAATAGTAAGAGCTTTAAAATACAGCGGGAATGGGTGAAAAATATTGTTACTTTTGCAATGTTTTTATTGCTGAAATAATTAAAGCCTTTTTATTTTTAAACAGAAACTCTTCATTTTAAGTTTTAGAGTATTCATCAAAAATTAATTATTAAGTATGTGTACTTAAGAGACACAAATATTCTGTATTATAAGGTGCTTGCTTCTTCCAGACTTCTTTCAGTACTGTAAGAGTCATAATGAAATGTAATATCATGAACCTCAAAATACAGAAGGGGTGGGAAGAAAAAGATTAATTTTAGACGTAGAAGTTTTTCTGTCAGCTCAAAACCTTATCTGTACAGAACCAATTAATTGAAATCAATTGAGGACTACATTTGCTTATATTTTCTGGAGTAGACATAAGTTCTTCAGGTACTTTCACACATTTCAAAACAGTTGTGTCCAATTTTCAACAAAGAACAAGTGTTTCAGTAGTTAAATTTTAAATGTCTGCACAAGCAAGTCTGCAACCTATTCCTTCTCAGTAGGTTGTTGTCTTAAATGAAGTATCACTGACCCTAACAGCCCTCTGAATTTGCTCCCAAATCTTATTATGTCTGGTAAAATATAAGAATCGTTTTAGTCATGGGTGGTCATTTGTCCTGTGTTTATACAGCTATATTTAAATACCCAGTATGATGGAGACCTGTGAAATGTAACTTGAATTCAGTCTTTTAATTGAGCTCAAATATAAAACCTATGCTAAATTTGAATAATAGTAGTCAGACAAGCTAATTCAGCATGAAAAAGAAATACCTGACCTAGTAAAATTTTGTGTTATTGCATCTCTACAAATCCCTTTGCTTCAACCACATTCAAGAACAGAAGTAGTGAAGACCGTATGGGCTTTGTAGTTCAGAATCAGAGTTCTGTGCCTCTCTTGGAAACAAACTCCACTCATAGTATGTGTTTTCATATTCTTACACTTGCTTGAAAGTTTTACATTTGCACAACAAAATCCTATAATTAAACTTTGTTATATTAAGAAAAATCGTTTACCAGCCTTTCAACTATGGAAAGCAGTTTGGGAAAAGTGAAGACTTTTCACATGATGAACTAACTTTTTTACAGTGAGCCCAGAGGATGTCATCCAACCTCTTCCTGCCTGAGATGATGACAGCACCAAGTGTTGAAAGAAAAATAAAAGATGTTGATCAGCATTGTGTGTGACATACACAGTTAACTGACATGCCTTGTCTTTATACTTTGCACTAGAATCTCCCCTGGGGTTGGATTCACTTTTTACACTGCCCTAAAAGCTTTTTGGTGTCTACTGTTGCTATTGAGTATCAGTCATTCTCCTTCACAGCTAAAAAATCTGTATTTATGACTACAGTTATAGTTAATAACACAGACAAAGGGACATAGTGGGTGGATAGCTTACAATTCATTTACTCTCACAGATTCACTAAAGTCTTTTTGACTAAACAATTCATGTTAAAACACCAAGAGGGAAAGAATAGGGGGAGAAACAAATAACACATTCAAGTCTCATAAAGAAACAAATATAACAATCACAATGCTAATTATCCATACGATCACTGCAATTCTCAACAGGCTGATTTGGTTTGAGTGAAGTAGAAATAGATGAATTCTCAAATTGCATTTGATTTGCTTTGTTTCTCCTAAGTGCTGTCATTTGATCATCAGTAATGAAATGTATGTGTGTGTATGTACAAAATATATTTTTATCAATTCGGAAAAACACCAGGCTCCCCAAAGTAAAGCTGTACAATCCTTAATATTTCTTGTGCAACCTGCTTAGCCACATACTCAATTAAGCGTGTCCTAATCACCTCAGTGAGTTACCATATATCTGCTTACCTGGTACTAAATCTCACGATACCACTTTAGTCACTGTCTAAGGGTAAAGTAGCCCAGTTTGGTCCAGTCTGTGGTAAAAAAAGTTTGTGGACAGTCATGGTGCATCTCATCTGGAAAGATTTCCCAGGCACAGTGCAAGGATATGTGAGGATTTGATAACTCATTTTAACTTGGATATCTAACTGAGTGTTCTTGTCAGGCCCCAGAGGATGTTTACATTATGAGATCTTAATTTCTTCCCTGTCTTTTGCCCTGTCCTGCTATGGCTTTGGCATTGGCATATCTGCTCTGTAGATGATTTGGGGTGATCAGACAAGCCTATTTGCAAAATTCCTGCTTCATTCATCCAGAGGTTAAAAGACCTATAGTGAATGAAAAAGAGCAGGAGGAGACATTGCCATCTAAAGAGCCATTTCTGTTCCCAAGTGAAGCAAATTTTCCACGGATTACTGACAAAATTTTTAAATCAAGCAAGGTTTGCTATTTCCAGAAGAGCTTTACTTTTTCAGGCAGCCATTCTGATACTCCGTGTCTATGTCAGTGGTGTACCCACAGCTACATCTAGATGTGCTTGGAATAGTTCTCTGAACAAAAGTCATACTCCAAAAAGGCTAGACTTGATGAAAAAAAGAAATAACGTATCAACCTTCTTGGTAACCCCAGAAGGTTGATATGTTTGGTCATTATTCATTAAATTCTCTAAACTCTAATTTTTATCTGTAAAATAAGAGGGATAAAAGCACCTCACAGACCATACAGTAAAAATAGTCTGCAGTGCAAAAATTTCTAGAGCCTTGGAAAGAGAAAACATAAAGGAAGCCAATATTATCCAAATAATGCATGTTCCTGAGTGGAGCATAGCAGAGGGAGTGTGAAGCAAATTTACTCTTGTGTTAGAAAAAATGAAGTTTTTCATAGTCCCCATATTCTTGTGTTTTACCCATGGAAACTAGCCAAATTCCTAAGGGCTAAGAAAGCCAGAGCTGAGAGAGTGTAAGCTTTTTTTCTTCAAGAAAAGTGTGACGCTATGATAGACACTATAAAAATTATCTCTCTATTATCTGATGACTAATTACTAAAGATTAAGATAATATCCTGCAGTGTTTGTGATGGGAGAGCTGCTTCCAGGATTATGACTAGCAGAAGCTGACCTTCTGATTTCACTCCGAGCTAGGTATCCTGATCCCAGCTGGAAGAAAGAGAAAATAAATGATTGGCATTATGCACTCAGGCAAAAGATTTCAAGGCTTGCCGTGCAAGGACAACTCCCTGCTAAGTACCCTCCACACTCTGCTCTGGAGTGTTGGGCATAGCCAAATATGAATGCCGCAGTTCTGTTTGGATAACCACAGCTCCAATAATGAATCTTATACACGTGTGAGAAGCAAATAAACCAGCATCCCATGTCTCCAGTGTGAAAACAAACATCCTTAAATCTTCCTACCTCTATTCAGCTGGAAAAGCCATGATTTGACTTGCAATACACAAATCACAGAGATACCATCTAATATGGCATGAACCTAAGATACTGAATTGCAAATGAGCAGGGTTTGCCAGTGATTAAATTATCATTCAAGTGAACTTTGCAAAGTAAAGGAGCATGAACAGAATTTCTTTGGAAAGTTCCACTTGGATGGGCAAGTTAAATTGGCCTCTTTGAGATGCTGCAGACTTTATTTTTCATGAGTTTGGCTTTGTGTCATCATTTTTACCTGTACGGTTCCATTTTACTTGATTTATTTTTTCAGTAGTCCCTCTAAAAACAGAAATAATTCCAGCAAGTATTTCCAGTTGTCCCAAAAAATTAAACCAGATTATTCTTCTGATTTCTGGATTGCAGGTCACAACTAGTATAAGAACAGACTGATTATTTGTATTAAACACATTATTAGTTTCTGTGATTGAAATTTTTTACATAATGGTATTGTCTCCGTAAGGTAAAAAAAGCGCTGTTAATATTTAATTTACAATTCAATGAAAAGAGGTTATGCATTTGCATAAATGGAAAACAATACATCTAATTGGTCATTTCTCCAGATCAATATACAGTGTCAACATGTGGTTTTAAATATCTGTCAAGAAATTAGGATTGCATCAAGAGTAAAATTGGTGTGCTAGTGCTAAATATGATTCCAGGGAAAACTGCACTGTTTGAGAAAGAGTCTGTCCTTTTCTAAACTATCCCAAGCTATTTTTAGATGTGGCTGATTGGCTTTGGCTGGACACCAGTTGCCCACCAAGCTGCTCTATCACTCCCCTTCTCAGCTGGACAGGGGAGAGAAAATAAGGTGGAAAACAACTCATAGGTTAAGATAAGGCAGTTTACTAAAGCAAAAGCTAAAGGTTGCACATGCACAAGCAAAACCAAGAAAAAGTTTAGACTTAGAAGTCTTTCCCATCCTTAGTGATTCTGTAATTTCCCTCCACCCCTCCCTTCTTCCGAGGCTCGACTTCACTCCTGTTTTCTCTGCCTCCCCCCTTCAAGTGGTACAGGGTGCTGGGGAATGGGGGCTGTGGTCAGCTCATCACGTGTTGTTTCTGATGGTCCGTTTTCCTCAGGGGGAGGACTCTTCACAGTCTTTCCCTCCAGCATGGGGTCCCTCCCATGCCAGACAATTCTTAATGAACCTCTCCACTTCTATAAGTTTGTATAATTCTCATCTCACCTGCTTAATCTATCAAATCTCCCAGCTAATTCTTTCCATAAAGCTAGGTAACTTCTTTTAAAGATAACTGCTCTTATTAAAAAACTCATTATCAGGTTATATCAAGCTAGGCATGCACGCTTTTAAACATTGTCCTTGATTGAAAACTACATGAATTACATTCACAAGAGAAAATGGGTGCTTATATGATTCTTCTGACCTTTCGTGGAAAGTTAATGTGAGATCTTTATAGCTTAAAACATTAATCTCATTTTCAATGACTGACACCTCTACGCACTCCTGTGCATATTCAGAGTCATCTTGATAGACAAGTGTTTCCCTTGCAACCCAAGCAGATAACTATGTACTATAGCTGTGGCATAGAGGTTAATTTGAGGGTGCTTATACGACATATTTCTTTTTAATGCATCATCGTTATCTAGAAATATTATTTGTCACGCACTGGTATTTCTACTATTTCAAGGTTTTATGCAAAAAGAGGAAATATTCAGATGTAGAGTATGTATAAGCATACTGAGTACAAATTAGTTTCTGTGTCACATATTTCATTCTTTGTGAACATACAGTATATATATACACTGTTTATACTAATCTTATCAAGAACTTTGAATCACAAGCTTGGAATTACTTGCAAATTAAAATGAAGGGACAAGATTTTAAGATGACCAACAAATGGCATCCTTTGTCAGATTTGTTTATGTGAATATCACATCCTGTTCTGTAAATCTCAGCTTCAGGGCTGGATGTCCCAGGAACAGTCCTAGTCATAAAAGGCCTTGACAATTAACTGTTTCTGTGATTTGGGGTGAAGATGCTCAATAGATGAATATAAATCTCCAGTTTAACCCACAGGGGATTTATTATCATACAGAAGACAGAAATACGGTAATTAGGACAGCCCTTATTGTCCCTTTGTAAGAGAAAATGTAACTGAGTAGGGAAAAAAGTGCCCTTCAATTTACCTAGAAAGTAGAAAAACTGACAAAATCTCTTCCCTTCGTCTCCATAACATATGTTGTTTTCTTTCCCCATTTGCTGATCAGCTGGGCTATGGACTAAAGTATTTCTTGTCTATAAGACACTGTTATTTACCATGTTTTTAGCATTGTCATGGCTCACTGATTGAAGAATCCAGTATTTTCAGCATTTTGTGCTTGCACTTTATTTTTTTCTGCGGTGTATCCAATTGGAATCTGGGTAAGGGAAAGAGAGTTGAATAATTTATTAAGGCAATCATGCTTCATTAGATTTTAATCATTATTATTGAAGAAGAGATCAATAAATCTATGCTTTTATTTTGTTCTTTCCCTTAGGGTACCTGTCCTTCATTCAAAAACTATTGTGTCATATGCTTTATGAGTTAAAATGGAGACATAATAAGAAATCACTTTATTGCAATCTACCTATGAAATAATGCTGAAAGGGATCAATAGAACAATGAATAAAAAATAACGATCCAGAAGGATGATTGATGTCAGCTCACTCCTGTATTTTCTTCTGCTATATAACTTAGGCGAGGAGAAGTGGTTAAGTGTGAAGGTGAATATTATTCCTAGCCTTTCTCCTTCTCTTTTCACTCTTCCTCTGTCCCCACTATATTTTTATATATCTAAAATTGAAGTCAAACTGCAAGCCATTTTCAAGCATTACTGATTCTAGAAAGGAGATCTTAGGGTGAAAAGCCTGACTAATTAGACTTGGGGATTCTTCTTCCAGTGCCCTGTTTCATCTCCATCTTGTAAGACTATTGCAAAAAACAAAACAAAACAAAACCTTTTTAGCTGTTACATATAAATAAAAAATTCAGTGCTGATGGCAGGATATGATTATTCCTGTAACCATTAATACAAAGATCAATGACCATTTCTTCTCCTGTACTTCAGTTTTCCTTTTCTGAATAGGTGGTGATAGCGGCTGTGCTTTTTTACTAGTTTCTCTTTGTTTGGTTCATTCAGAGCTTCCAAACTGTCTTTCACTGTTAATTCTTTATCTTTCTGGGCAATGTGCTCATCAGTGAGTTCTTTTCTTTCCCCACGGGAAAGCTTTAAGTTACCAATGCAAGATATTAATAATAATTTCTATTTTGGGGGGATTTGAATACTTCTAGGGCAATAAGTTTACAATTGTATGGAAACTGTTGAAGACCACAGTCACCTTCTTTTGACCTTATTTTATACAAGCCTTCTTTCTTTCCTTTCCTCCACTTTTTTGTTATAGAATTATAGGCCATATTTATACTGCTATTGCAGAAATTAGAAAATTCCCACCAGTCAATTATAAAGTTGAAAAGGTTGCAGGTGTGAAACATAAAACATTTTACGGTGTTTATCTGGAGTCCCAGCACTCCTTTTAAGTGATGATTCTTTCACTTTTCCTTGTCATTAAGGGTGGAGCCCTATCATTGCTCTTGTGTGCTGAGGTTTCCACCAAATTACTGAATGGCCTGTTAAGAGCCACTGCGAGGCTGCCAGGATGCAGAACGGCAGGAAGATGGATGGGCTTGTTGCTGCATTGATGTCATAGCTCTTCAATAATTACCCATATGTTGGGAAAGGTTTAGAATGCGCCTGTCATTCCCATGCTAATTGCAGGCTGTTGCAAAGCTCATTTTTCATTACTGGGATCATGCCATATTTATGGGGTTTGATGAGTTGTTTGTTCTGGGTTGATGCACTGCAGTTTTGTTGGAAGTTTCACATTTGAATTGCAAATAGATTAGTGGGATATATATTTTTTTAAACCTAGAATTCATTTCAGGTAACCCAACAGACAAAATCTTGACTCAAACAAAGTGAGCTCAATAGGCAGAAGCATAATATTTTGTTTGAAAATGTTGTTCTGTGATTGAAAGAAACAAAGTTTTCAGACTTTTACTACATTACCATTTTAGTTAAATTAATTAAAAATTTCTTTTATTTCCCATCCTCACCCTTTTCTCTCAAAGCTGTAATATCCTCATTGTCACCAGAATCAACTTTCTTATTAATTCTCAATTTTTAAGGGCATTGGAAACTGTGATTGCACTAAAATTAGTTTGACTGGTTCTTCAGATCTTAGAAATAATTTATATGATTATGTTTATAATACATTATTGCACCTTTCAAGAGTTGCGTATTTGTCTCATCTTATTTAACACCTTAATTCTAGATTATCCAGTAATTCTTTGAGTTATTGGTTCTCACTCTGGAACTAAAAAGTTTATGCTGAATATTGTGTACAAATAGATAGCATATAATTTGTGTATGTATGCACACGCAACTATACATAGTGACCCTTAAAGAAGAATCATTTTAGTTTTAAAAAGGACATTTAATAAGTGGATCAGGGTTCAGGTTTTACTTTGACAGTTCGTTTCCTAATTTTCTTACTTTGAGTGCAAGAACGGGTATGAGGTGATGTCACCTGCAGTTTTTGTGAGGGTACTGCATGCTCTAGAGAGCCAGCTATACAGTATTTTCTTGTTACATGCATGTCAGTGTCTGTGCTGTGGCAGTAGACATTGCATGGGGGAGCCCACTGGTGACAACAGTAGAGCTCGAGATTGAAGCTTATGTCCTGCAGTGAGACCCACACTGAAAAGAGGAAAGTACTTTCTCCTGAGTGCCTAACCCAGGCACGTTCCCATGAGGAGAGAGCTGTATGCGCTAGTGTCTCCATATCTGCGTTGCCATGTGTCATCTCCTGCACCGGATTGGAAAAATATGAAGTCCAGATTCTTGTGTAAGATTTCCCTGGATTTCCTGTCACTGGAATGTCTCCTCTACCCCTATGGGCTTGTTTAAATAAATAAATGGGAAATAATTATTTTTTTTTTTAATTGGCATGGCTTAGAATTGTATTTAAAATAAAGGTTTTATGTTGATACTGAGACATAGTATCTTTTTTATTCAATGTTTGGGCAGAACAATAACTGAAGATAACTCGGTAGGAGATGCTGTTCTTATTAAGCTTCCAGCTGTGATTAAGAAAGAATGCAAGAAATGTTATCAGTGATTAAATTCTTACGGTATTGCCAGCCTAAGGATGACAGATTTCAAAGATGATAATTTGTATAAACATCTTTTAACTGTTAATTCAACATTTGAACCTGACATGTAAGCCTTGCTGTTACCTACAGTGTTGTAGAATCAGCTCCTTCAGGGATGTGAGGAGATGTTTGTTTACCACTTTATCTGGTAGAGGTTATGTACAAGTATTTGGTGTTTTCATCCTTTACACAACTGAGCAACAGGAAGGGTAGTAATGAACATGAGAAACCAGGTATTCTGAGATAAAAAAGAGAGGAAATGGCTGTGAAGGGTCATTACCCTTTTACTTTTCACGTTATTTCATCAAGATCGATAAGGAGAAAATGAGAGGAGCAGCTCAAGAAATATGAAGTCATAGCACAGTGCAATGCAGTAACTGATGAGCTGATAAATATTAGCTCTTTCCCATGGATCTGCAGTTGTAAGAACAATCCACAGAGGGATGAATATATGGATTTTCATTGCCCCCCACCCCATAAATTATCTACAACTGGAAATAAACCGGTTTTGTTTGTTTAATCCAAAACACATTCCCTACCTCATTGTCTCGACACTCGTTAGTAAATATGTGCAGTAGCATGACAGATCTTTAGATTGCCTGACATGATTCTCTTCAATATCAATGATCAGTAGTGAACTAAAACTATTAGAAAAAAAAATCTGTCTGTTTACAAGAACATGAGTAGAGAAGAAGGACTTATACATTTTCTCTTGTTCCCTTTCCCCCCACTTCATCTTTTAAATGCTTTTACTATGGATATTTTCAATATGGGAGGATAAATGAAATCAGTTGCACTCAAGAAATTTGTAAAAAAAAATCTCTAAATATAAAACCGGATTAAAACAATTTTCAGAGATACCTTGTAAGTCTTTATGGCTAATTCTCTGGAAATTCACCCACATGTCATGTCTAGGCACTTGGGGCACTGACTAATCTGGACTAAAACTGTAGAAGATAGAGCAAAGAAGGTATAGGACCTAGTATATCATGAACTATTCACTATACACTAGATTTCATCCCTTTTGCCTCTACTCCCCCATCAGTTGCTACGTTCAAAAATTTTAGTGTGGTGAAAGGGTATGTATCATACCCTGCACTGCAAGGTGAAGACAAATTCTGTGGCCTTTTGTTAGCAATTAAAAACCCCAATCTCTTTTGCTAGGTTACACTCCATCAGCCTAAAACTGCAAAATAATCTGGTGGAAGTGTAAACCAGACACCCATAGCTCTTTCCTTCACAGACATTGCTGTGGCAACCAACTTAGTCTTTCATCAAACACCACATTGAAATACACATTGGGTGCAAGTTGTGCAACTACGGGGGAAATTCAACCAAGTCCAACAGTGGCTCACTACAGAGCAACTGCAGATCTAGGATGAATAAAACCCAGAAGTCATGAAAGGAGAGAACGGATGCCTCTTCAGGAGCTATGACTCCACAATGGCATCAGCTTCATGACCTGTGGTGCATACTGTATTTATTTTTAATTATTTCTAGCTGAAGCTGGTCCAAAGAGTATGGCATGAGGTTAACACAGAAAGTTTCATTTTTCAAAATAGCTTGGTATTGTACTAGGACCATCATGACACAAATCTTAACATTTCCATAATGTGTCAAGAATTAATGTTAAATACAGAAACAGCTCATCCTTCTAGACTATCCATTAATCTTTTCCCCTGAATTTAATATTTTCCTTAGGTAGGTCACAGATAAAATTGAACATGCATGGAATTACCTTTTTTTCTTTTTTAAAGTTTCTTGGGTAATTACAGTAATGATGCAATAATCAAAACAATGAAAATAAGAAATATGGACACTTACAGTAGTTATACAATAAATTTGAAATATTTGGAAATTTTGGGCAAGAAAAATGTTTCAGCCTTGTTTCTGTAGTGCCATATGTTCATTTTAGAAAGTAGAGTGGAAGTTTATCCTTTTAATGTGGACTGGCTGGATATGTGATACGTTAGCTACTATCAGTTCAAGTAAGAAGCTAACAAAACAGTTGTGAGACTGATGTACAACTGCTGTCTTCACATTTCCTGACACATGGCTTGTTCACAGATAGTTCAGTTAAGGTCACAAAGTTTTTACTGCTTTAATAGTCCAAGTTGTTAAGTCAGGGAGAAAAATGTGGAATGACAAGGGCAAGCTCCAGTCTCAGAGATTCATAAATTCAAGATGTTAATTTCATATTTTAGTTCTCGTCCTGGCAGCCAAGCTAAATTATTATTAACTCAGAGATTTTATATTGGAGCAATGATAATGTGCAACTGAATACAGCTCTAGAAGTAATATTTCAATCAGAGCATTAGATTCATAGAAGAATATTAAGATTTCATTAATTCAGAAGATTCACTAAATAATGTCAGTTCTCTGGGCATCAGCCCTTTGACCACATGCTCTTTTCCATGAGAAGTACTGAGTGCAGTAGGTCTGGTACAAAAAATGAAATCTGTTGTCAGAAATCTGCCATCTCTTTATGCATATATCTACATCTTCTTTCTGTTTTGTTTACAGAAAAGTGGTGCGATGTCAGAGTAACAGACTATTAGTTGAGCTCAAGCCAACAGAATTAAACAAACACACGGACCCCTGTAGCAATATTTTTTAAAAATGCAGCCCCTTTGATCTGTAGCAGATAGAAAACTATAGGCAATACTTTTAACTAACTTGATTGACTTAATACCCTAAAGCAGAGTCCTTCTGCAATATCAAGTTCCAACACATCTTTTGAAAGAAATACAGGTGCTCAGCAGGTGTCCAGATAAGCCTGTTTCTTATTGACTAGTGCTAACAATGTTAGAAGTGGAACCTCATTCAGACTTTGCAGTCAGAGAAGATGGTGGTAACTCTGTGAAGAATAATTTCCAGAAGAGAAACCTGTGTCACATTGCCTGCTGAAGTGGGTTAACTTTTCTTGTAAGGTTAAGGCAAACTGTACACTGCTGGTACAGGGGTCAGAATTTCCAAACATGCCTTATTCATGTTGCATCATTGGAAGGGAGTAAAAAGAGCAAACCAAATCTGGTTTAGTACCCTGTGACTTTCAAAAAGGGCTGATATTCTGGTTTCTGAATTCAAGGGGCTTGCCAAAGGGCTTAAGTAAGACAGGCAAGTAAACCAAGAGGTATTTTTTAACAACAAATATATTTATTGTTCTGGAAGACATCAAAACTGAAGCTGTGGGAAAAGCAGACTGTTAAGACTATCACAGCACTGACTGCTCTGTGCACGCCAAATATTGGTGATAGAGTCAAAAGTGCTCAGCCTCTGAGGCTTCTGTTAAATCAGGATCAAAGTGCTGTATTGATATACTAGCAACATGTAATTAACTGGCAATCAGTGGACTACATATCCAGGATCAATATCAGCAATACAACAGATGAATCATTTTACTAGACACAAAGTGTTAATAAGCATGTACAAATTCCAAAACATCATTCTGTAACTAATCCCCATAATTTTTAATCACACAATCACAGTTATTTGCCAGCTGCCCTAACAAAAACTCAGGTTGCAAGCACACATTGGAACTGCAGCATTTATTTTCTCACCCCTCCTATAGGTGCCATGGGTTCTCCACCTTCAGATGCTGCTCCACCAATCTGCTGAGATACCTTCTAACAGGAAAGCCCCCCCAGGTAGGGGTCCCTGCTTACTGACCCCACACATCAGCAAGGATACAGGGTCTTCATGGCATCTGGCAGAGAGATACTTCAACCAATGACACTTCTGGAAGTGTCAGTCTTGACTGCCACTCTGTTCGTACCCTAGTGTATCCTTCCACAGCCACACATTTTCATACTTTTAGATGTCAAGCAGACTCATTTCTTGTTTGGAAAGTCTTTTGGTAATCTGGTTTAATATGATTTGTGGTTTATTTATGGAAACTTTTTCATTTTAATTTCCTCTCAATGTTGTCTGTTTTGGGGAAAAGAACTTCTCAGTCACTTTCAAGTATGACATTCATATATGCTGTGTACACTCACACTGTTAACCTAACATCTGTTGTTATCCAAGCATTTTGTCAAGAGAGGACTTTTCAGACTACTCTACAGACAGGAAAAAAAAGAGGCTTGTGTTGGACTGGACAGTTTTTGAGTGTGTTTGGGTAACTTTTCCCATGCTGAAATCAAGGACAGATTATCTGTTGTGTGGAATAAGAGTTCCCCCATCAAAATGTATCCCAGATTATAGGGTTCACATGGGATTTTGCATGTTTCTAAGATCAAGCCCTGCTCTAGATCAGGTGGTACTGAAAATGTATCTCAGCTTCTCAATATCATCCATTCTGGGCCCTCCCTGTCTTCCACTTACGTCTTGTCTAAAGCATTTTTTTCCTTGCAAATGCAAATGAATCCTTCTCAAATTTCAAACCTGACTGCATTTAGAGAATCAGAAGTCTTGCTTTTGGGTTGGTCCAATAAGGTGGCTACCATTGTTCTCAGTGACCTGCTCTCATTCTGATCTTTATGCATACCTGACAATACAGTGTGGAACAACTTTGGATTCTTCAACCCCATTTGACAGTGATGAAACAGTGACCTCTTCATAGATACTGTATTTTCTAGAATGAAGCTTTTCAGACTAATTATTTCAACAGTTTTACAGATCTTCAGTAGCAAACTTCTTCACTTTCTTTCTTAATGATTCATGTCTTCATATCAGTTTATTTTAAAATAATTTATGAATTATTAAATGCTGTCTCTTTTTCTCATCTGTTTTTTTCCCAGCATGCCATAACTTCAAAATGAAAATACATTTGTTTTCTATTCCTTATACACAGAAAGCTGAACATTACATTTTAAAGGCTAAACCCTGTTTAATATTACCTGTCTCAAACATAAACATTTTTTTTAGTTTTCAACCTGGTCATCACCTCAGTAAAAATCCATTCATATTTCATTTCTCTCACAAAAACTCCTGTTCCAAAGTCTCTGAGCTAATAGAAAAGACTTCTGTATTTTATCAGATGATGTTAGCTAAAACATTTTTTCCTCATATAACAGATTTATGGACTATAAAACCAGAAGTACCCATTAAGGTGATTCTAGTTTTGAATTCCTCAGTGAAAGACTGTAGTACTTCATCCAGTACTCCTTCCATGAAGTTTAACAACTTGATCAGATTACAGCTCAGAAAAATTATATTTAGGGCATGTTCTTTTCTTTTTTTTTTTTTTTAACTTTTCCCTATTCAACAGCTATAGATTTTAGCTCTCCCATAAGTAAGGTGGTTTTAGGATAGCATTTAGAGCACCTTGAATATTCTGAGGACTGTCAGCTCTGTTATGCAGAATTTCACATCCCTAGTTTAGTGAGTTTGAATGACTGATACTCCAGAACAGATAATATCTGTTCCAGGAACAGGACACTTGAATAAAACATTTGCATTTACTGACTGTTTTGCTAGATTTAGCATTTTGCCTTCTGGAACTTCAAATTGACATCTGAAAATCAGGTATAACAGGTTTTTTTCCTCTTATTACAGGAATTTGATACAACCGTGTTAGAAATTATGCAGCAGGGAAATAGATGCCCTAAAAACACCCACCACTGCAACCTGGCATTGCGTGCAGAAAATTGATATTCTGTTTAAAGAAATGTTGGCAAAATATATAAACACTTGAACAAAACATAATTTGTTGTGAGTTTTCAGGTTTTTATTCAGAGTCATCCCAACCCTGCGAGTTGTGGTAGCTTTTATTCTAAGCGTCGTCATATGACAGAGGAGGACAGAGTCTCTCTGTCACATATACTGTTACTTATAGCTCTGGTTTGGTTAGCAGAATTTGTGGGTATGAACTGACCACACATTGCCCTTCAATTATTTTTACTCTGCTCTAAATGTAATTGATACATGTATTGTATTTTTAATAAAATTATAACTCTGTACCTTTTCTGTTACAAGGTATTTCATTGATTGATTGATGTAATTTTATTTTGTATACACAAGAGGCAAAATGAAGATGAAAATAATGGTTTTATTATTTCTTTGGTAGGGTGCTAATTTCTGATACAAATATTGCTATACTAACGACAAGAATTTCTTAAGGGATTCTGAGATTATATGACACATGTAAGATGCTGATCCATAGTGATCTTCCCTTCTGATAAGCAGATGTTAAGAACTATTACATAAGCTGCTAGAACCTTCTCTTACAAAGCTCCAAGCAGAGAAGGTAGAGAAAAAAGTAGGTGTTTCGTTCCCAAACTCACAGGTAGAATTCTGCCAGCACACAAATTTTATTCACTAACAGGTTATCTATTTTATGGAGGTATATATAGCCAGATATGCTTCCCTCAGGACATAAGCCTGGTAATGCAATAGAAACTTGTTAACGACTTTCCATAGCTTGGCTTTCTGATTAGTCTTGAAGTCATTCATGGATCTAATCCTTGGCTTTCATTCCAGACACCATCAAAACAACATGGAAATTCTGTTTATGCAAGTATTTCATGTGAATTGAAGGTCAACTAATAGTTTCACATTTTGCTTTTTCTGCTTTCTTCTCTTTTGGAAGCTAGGTTCTCTTTTTGACCCCTTTTTTCAGCTCTCCAGTAGTTATCCCATATTTGCTAAATTCTCAGAAGTGCTGAGGTGTTATCAGCTAAGACTGTTAAATACAGTGATAATAATTGTTCTGAAATCACCCAATATATTTAAATATACCAAAATCTTTGACAAATGTCCACTCATTGCACACACTTGAAAGATGGGAAAAGCTGTTATACTTCGAGACACAAGCTGTGTTCCTTTTCTTCCTTCAGATACTGAATATGCAACCTTTATTTAAGCCCTGATGTTCTACCTAAAACTGGTTACAACAGTATGTACATTTCTGCCACTGTTTAAAGAAGTTGCACCCCGAAGTGTGTCTCCAAAAACAGAGTCAAATTCTGTTTGAAGGTATAAATCAGGAAATCATATACCAGATGGTCAAAAAAAGGCAGTGAACAACAGTTAGTGGCTGATGAATGAGAATCATTACCACGCAATTTCTGGGCAGGTTATAGCTCTGTTCGGGGTTTAAGTTTTCTTTTATCACACCTTAGAAGTAACATAAAATGCATCGAAAAATAAATAGAATTTTTTAGTAATGCAAAGGGAGTTGAATTATTTTAATGCCTCACAGATTTTCCTTTTGGAAGTTAGTGTGATTTGGCAGGTGTAGGCTCTCTTGGCTCAAAGCTCATCATGAGAGCTCCTGGATGCATTCCAGGGCCAAAACAGACAAGTGACAGCCAGTCAGGATGATCCTGTGTAGTAGAGGGCACACAAAATAAAAGGAAGGAAAAGCAAAATGGGTGGCAAAACAGCGGCCTAATCACAAAAGGCGCATGCAAAGATTTTAGTATATAATTCTGCTGTTGATGATTAGAACCAGGACTTCAGTAACAGCCATCTGTTGTTTTTATTCCATGCATTAAAACAATAGTGATTGACAGCAGGAAAAATCTGTGGATACGACCCATCTGAATCCGAAAACTTAATACCCCATTGTACGAGTCGACTCAGGTAGGTAGCAGGAACAACCAAAGTAACATGGCCAAAATGCAAAGAGTACATTTATTTAATTACCTTGCTAACCAGAGGATCCTGAAGCAACACCCAGGAGACAAAGGAGTAGAAATGCAGGAACCATCGGGCTCCATCTGTCCTGGGGGGGTGGTCTTTGCACCCACTTATTGAGGGCCTGAGCTAGCAGAGTTTACCACCATGTTGTGATCTCGTTTCTTTTAATGATTTCTGAGCTCTGATTTCTCTCTCCCAAAACAGGGAGTTGAAACATGTCTGTGAGAGTGCCTTCAAGTCCCTCAAAACACCCATGTTATCTCTACACTGAAATTCTGCTTCTCAAAACAGACAGAGGATAGACAGCAGTTTGTAAAAATGGATGGGATTTCCCATATTGTTATTTTCCAGATGTCAGTCTGAAAGGTCACTTAAGCAAATCTACCATCCTCCTTGCTATTTTTCTGCTCTTAACCCTTTCCTCCCAACACCTGTGACATATTTTAACAAGGCACACCACGAAGGCTTCAGTGGTAGAAAAGATCAAAGCTACTCCCTTGCAGCCAGCGGTATCCACTCAGCTGCTACAAACCATCCAAGTTCCACTAAGTTTAAAGACAATTGCCTTAATTTGCACTAGCTGAATAGTTGTTCAGATCTTGCAAAGCAAACCCTACTGCTTCCTATTTTTCTTCAAATGACTATACTTTAAAGTGTCTCTGTAGCCAGTAGGTGACAGCATAGTGTCACCAGAAAAATTGAATTTACTGAAACTAACAAGGTGAAAGCAGATAAGCTATTTGGATAGCGTTTTGAGGGTTTTTTTTTCCGATGTGTCTATTTTTTGTTTGTTTTCATTTGGTTTGGTTTTAATTTTAATTATATAGTCAGACTGTTCTATCATTGCTTAGTCATGGTTTTTCTCTTTCCTAAGCAATTATTTTTATTTTATTTACCAATTTTTTAATTGTTAAGAATAGTTAGCCCACAGGCTTTTGTTGGCAAAATATCTCAGGCAGTATTTTCCTTCCAAGAATTAAAGAGCTGATGGTATTTTTCTATGAAGAGAAACCACACTATACTGGAATATATGTCAATAAGTCTGTAATATCTATTTCAAGGGATTCTATATTGTATAAAATTTTTGCCTAATGTGTTAGGACATAACCTAAAATATTCTCACTAATGAGAAGAAAAAATCAGTTTTTGGAAACTTTCTTAGCATCTTATTTGTTTCCCAAAGCAGATGTTTGCCTTTGTTTTGTTTGGGGGATTTCTGAGACAGAATCAAAGGCTATTAACTAAAGTACATTAAAAAAATTCACATTACGTAAGATGCACAAAAAAGCAGCAAGCAAATTGCTAAACTCTTTGAACAGTAACAGGCATTCTGCAAAAAAAGACAAATTTTATTTCGTAGTGCAAATTCCCCCTGTGCCTAATTTTGCTTTTTTTTTTTTTTNTGTTTTTTTTTTTTTTTTTTTTTTAATGCTATCTGGTGTAATAATCCCTCTGAATACCTATTTAACATCTGCTGTAGAATGTGATTTGCTCTGACAAGTGAATTGTTTCAGTCTTGATGAAGACAATACCTAGGGACTTGGAAATTCTGAGGCTGCCTGACTATGTTATGTACCAAGCAACCTTAAGCTGTAGCATGGTTAATTAAATTGCATTTAAAGGCATTTCACACTTGAATTATGTATGCAATGACATAGCAATACAGTGCTAATAGAATTTCTCCATCTAAGGACCAAATTGTATGGCTTTAGCTTTGCTTGTTTGTGGTGTGTGTTTTTTTTTTTTGGGGGGGGTGTTGGTGATTTTATTTGATGGTGAACGGCTTTGTTGTACTATGTATGAGGCAGAAGGGAATTCATTAGACACTTTCTAAAGATATTTTCACTAACTTTTTGACTGGGGCATCTTCTGCTCTGTGCCGAGCAGTTCTGATGACGGCACTGAAGAACTGTCCAGCTGTACAGGGACCATCACTGTGCTCCTTTGAGCAGCTGAGGAACCGAGTATGATTTCCTGACAAAATGCTTCTGTAAGTGTGTTGCATTACTCCAGCTGTTAGCTTCACTGTACAGTTAGTCACACTAGAGTTCCACTGCAGAGAAAATTGTGATGGAAGGGAATCTCTATGAGAAAACAAAAGAAAAATACGCAGGCCCCCACCACTCTCTGCTGCTGTGGGATTATATTAAAGAAAATACATCCATGCAAAACTGTGTGGGTGATATCTGAACTGTTCTGTTGTAATGAAGACTTTCCAAGTCATCCTTATCACCTCTTAATGGATTTCTCTGCTTACTGAATAACTGCAATGTGGACAATGTAGAATGGATATAATGTTTTTATTGCACCTGTGTGCATCAAAATCCCTTTCAAATTAAAAATATTGTTCCTTGGAATGATCACGAGAGCGATCTTTCTCTGGACTCTCGCCTTTCATTGAGGGCTGTGTTTTCTGTGTAGATCAGAGAGGAATGAGTGAGGAACCTCCATGAAATCAGAACCATGGAAAGTCTCAGAGTTAAGAGACAAAGTGGTATTTGCTTTCTTCCAGTCTTTGGGAATCTTCTCCATTTGTCACGACCTTTCAAAGATAGTCAAAAGTAAATTTGCAGTGGTACTTGCCAGCTCCATAAGCGTTTGTGAAGAAGGTAAACATTTTCCCATCTACTGAAAATATGAATTAAAAATTAAGTAATAGCACCTCTTGTGTCTGCATCAACACATTTCATTAAGCAGTTTCAAACTCACTAACTTCTGATAGTAGATGTTTTACCAAAAATGGAATATCTGACTGTAAGTAAGAGCAAATCAGCATTTTGCTAGCTAGGACCATGGCATTGTTAATTTGGTGTGTGAGCTTGTCTGGAAGTGTTTGTGAATTCACAAGACAGTGTGAATGCCCAAGAGTTGGGAGGTGTTCTGACTTGTGAGGGCCCTAAATAATAACTTCGAATGCTGCTCTGGAAAGTGCAGTGAAGAAAACACAGCATTCATTTCCTCTGCTCGCAAACTTTCTTCAGCCCCTGTCTCAAAAGTCAGTGCACATAAGGATGCCACACCAGATGAACTAGGCAGGCTGGATGAATTGCTGGACACTGGAGGAGAAAGCAAGCAATCTTTTGCTAAACACATTGGTGATTAAAACCTCTGTCATCCAGTCACAGGTAAAGCAAGTCTATGTGAATTCATAGCTGTGAAAATCCTTGCCTATGAAATTGTATACATGCAAAAAACATTTGCTAAGACATATCAGGTTCTAAAGTTCTGTGGAAGAAGAGGCCTGACATGATACTTGAAACTGAAAGAATACTTAATTTGATTCCATGAGAATAATTTTTTGGAAATTTTTAACCTATAAGTAAGATTTCATAAAAGAACTTGACTGTATTAGCACTCAGGATTTCTTTCCCTATTTAGAAAAACCACAAACAAACAAACAAACAAACAATAAATTCCATACTATTTTTAATCCATGTCTGCCTTTTTATCTCCTTTTCCTTCTTCCCACAGTCATTTCTGAGCTCCTTGATAATTTTCCAATAAATTCAATAGAAAGTTAGAGTTTACTAAGATATATATTTTTACCACTTTCAAGAAAGCCAGCAATCAAATAGGAGATTATCTCATGGTCCCATTGAGTAAAAAGTAGAGTGAAATCCACCATATACATATATACATGTATTTGCCAATGTCCAGATAACAAATTGACATTAATATTGTTTGTATTAGCATGGGACCCTCATCAGAACAGAAGCTGGACACAATATTTGCTGGACTCTAGGATAAACTTGGAGATATTGAAGTACATATGCTCTTGAGAAAATGTGGGAAGTTTGAAATATCTTAGAAGAAATATATGAATATAGGAGACAAGTAATGAGGAAAACAAGCTTCATTAGTTTTAGCAGCCATTAGAGTGTTTCCTTGCTAATGGAAGCAACTTGAATATTGATTCTGCTTGCAAGTGGTGTCATTTAGGTGTCTCATTAACAGGACAAAGGCCTGTGGCCACACCAGACCACAGCATGAAAACATCAGGTCTCATTACAGATGTAGGCAAGACTGCCATACTACTTAGTATACATGGCATGTGTGCTGCTTCTTTCAAAAGGCTGCAAAGCTTTGTGTCAGAAGTTTGTGTTAGTGGTACAAAACAACAACAACAACAACAACAACAACAACAACAAAAAAGGCAAAAATCTCCCTACTACTTCACAGTACTGTAGTTAAGGAAATGAAAATCTGAGATCTTCTGAGACCTGAGGGCTTTTTCCACCTTGGTCTTTGTGGTCCTGCATCTGTTTGCAAGTTTGGACACAAAAACGCTGAGACTATAACTTAGAGATGTCAAGGTATGCAAGACACACATGCCCAGCCTCACAGCCTAATGCAGACAGAGAGCAGTGGCTTTATTGTCCCCTGAATTAACACCTGTGACACTTGCACAGACATGGACAAAACAGACGGTAACCCTTCTATTTTAAGTGATATTGCTGTCAACCTCACCAACTGGATGTCCCTACATTCAGGATATTCATGTATCTTTCCATTCCACACACCCTTGCGTCTCAAGAGTGGCTGCCATCTTCGCCCTTGCCCTGTGTGCTCCTTTCCTTTATTTTCCATCTTTAAATATATGTGTGAGTCTTGTTTCTCTCTTTCTAAAAAAAATCTTCATGGATGTCTTCTGCCTTTAGAGAATATTAGAATCATGCTTCTCAATTACAGTTATTTTAAATACATTGCCTTGATTGCAAAATGTTAAGAGGCATTGACCCTGAACACCACAGGGACAATCATAGAATAAGAATAATCATAAAGTAATTAAGAAAGTTCTGGAAAACACTGTTCAAGCTCCTTTACAAAGCAGTGATGCTTTCACAGTTAGATCACGTTTCTCAGGAAAAAATCCAGTCAAATACTGAAAATAACCAATGATGTAGCTTCCATAACCTCCGTGGGAACTGTGCCAGAGTTCATCCAGTCTCATTATAAAACCAAAGCAGATTTCAATGGAGACATTTTGGTTTTGGTACTTTTGCTTTTTCCCCTTGTTTTAGCAATATTTACAGAAGTGGGAGAAAACAGGCTTTTCACCGAAAAAAACAGCTTCAGAATTTGAGATAAAGCATTGTATGAATGAATACAGAATTCCAGTATGAATTTTTAATCTGTTGTCATTTAAAACAGAGTCTTTAATCTCTAATCTACACACATACCCATATAGTCAATATTTTATTTTTAAAGTCAGACTTTTCCTTGAGAGAAGACAAGTCTTGGGTTCATCTTGTGACAAAGATGATAATATTTACCTGGGATTTAGGACTCAGTTTTGTGCTGTATCTCAAAATTCCCATAACCTAATTCTATAAATTAATCTGTAAATCTATTTCAAATGCAAATGAAATTCTGGTGTGCCTTTCAGAAGCCTTTAAATACATCTGACTATATATCTATGTGTATATCAGAGATTACTACATTTTCCCTTTAAACTTGCTTTGTACTCAGCTGGAAAAAATAGGTCATTTTAGAGGTCAATCCCTCTGACCAATTTTAGAATGGGACACACTGTCCCATATAGTACTACCCTTCCTCTATAAAATCCATAAGTCTAACATGAGCACAGTGGTTACAGAGAGCTATATTTCCTCTGCTAAATTTCTAAGACACCATGGCTTTTTTGGTTTCTTTTTTCCTAAGCAACTTAGTTGTCTTCAGTGAAAATTAAATAACTCAGTATTTCAAAAGCAATGACACTATTTCTTAATCTCATTGGGATTTTGAGAGTCTAGACAGTTACAGAGAGTGGGATAATAAGTGCAAGGAATTTGTTTTAACTTCATCTTCAGTTTCCTTTATCCTTACTGAAATGTTGGTAAAATCTGTCATATTTTTGGGGTTATATGTAATATAGACAATTACTAACCAAAAGTTACATTTCTACATGTAGTAGAAAATATAAAGTTGTATCTGGTGTGTATTCTTGCCCTTAGGTGAAATATTCTGCTCTCAATGTAGTAATCTACCAAAACAAAAAGTAATTTTAAGATAAAATAAAATATGTGTAATGTTGTTTTTGTTACACTTTTGTTAAGTATCATGGCCCACTAAGTGGACAGCTGACCTGGGCCTTACACATCAAGCTGAAATGCTTCCACAGTTCTGCTTTGTTAACTAGAAATAACCTTGGCCAAATCACTTTACCTCCTTGTGTGACTTCTCACATCTTTAACAGTCATAACTGCATTTTTCTCTTTTGCAAAGTGACTAGAGATTGCCAATTAAAAATCTTCTATCCAAGTTATGTAATATATTACTACCCATTTCAGGACAGGCTTTACTTAATATTTAAATTTGATTATCTTGCCTCTTGCTATAAAATCACTGGAACTATTCTTGCTCAAAGTTACTTTATGCTTAAGTACTTTACTAAACCAAGACTTAAATTCTACTTAATGGGAAAAGCTGACATTTAATAACACATAAGGGTGTACTTTCTTATTGATTCTGCAGATATTCATAATAAAACTGCTGTGATTAGAATGAAGGAGGTATACTCTTCTGTTTTAGTAAATTATTTAAATTTTTTTCTTGCATGCCATCAGGTAGTGTCTAAATATCCATCAAACTGTGAAGGCCACAGAGAAATTCAGTATTAGATCAGTCATTCTTGGCTTTCAGATTTGTGTCTAATGCTGAATCTTTTTCACTGTATTCAGATTATCTTACATATTTTCATTGCAAAAACCATGAAAAACATCACTTTTTAGCGAAACCTTCTTAATAATTGCCAAGTATCCTTTAGAAAGCAGTATTATTATATTCTAATATTTTGGTTTTACAGTGATTTATCTTAACTTTTGTTTAAAAGCTCAGATTATTTTTTCATGTGGCCTATCTTAAAGTGTAGTGCTCACAAAATTACATCCTCTTACAGCAATAATTAGAAGGTATGTGGCTGTCCATGAATTCATTTCGGGCTCTCAGGAGATGGAGGTCATGCCATATCTCATCAGAGAGGCAATTTATGCCAGATTTGTAATAAATTCTCAGATTAAACATGTGATAGCTTGATATCTTGAACATGAATTGTGCATCTCTCCTTAGCAGACTAGCTCACTTGCATGCTGATAGGTACCATGGCTAGGAGATATCTTCTCCTTATTAAGCTTTATATTACAACTCTGCTTAGTGAAAAACTGTTCTTTATTCACATTATGGTCCTCCTAGAATATGCAAATATATTCTCACATTCCCAAGGCAAATATCAAACAGAGACACGAGCAAAGAATTTCCATCATCATTATGTTCCTATCCCGAACAGATGTGGATTAGTGACACCTTATTGCCAAGATCACAATCTGTAGTAGAATAAATTGATGTTGCTCTGAAACTCACCATGTCTTTTAATTTGTTATTTTCCTCAGTTTTTCCAGCAACTGAGGGAGAAAAAAGCAAGATACTGAAGTCTGCAGCTGATAGTGAATACTTTGGGATTCTGTTCCGAAGTCTTTAATTTTTCTAAATTCCAAGAGTTGTCACTGGGGTCAGCAAACTTTATAACATAAAACTATACAATATAAAGTTTATCATGACACTTAAGATTATAGAGTTTTTTAAAATACCAACATTCAAAACACTTTTACCAGGAGACAATAAGCTCCCTCATCATCAGATTAGCGAAGTAAGTTTTGGAAGCTATTAATCCTGTAGGATAAAAACCAGTTTAAGCAAACATCTCTTGGAGACTTTCTAAAAATGATTAAAGTTTTCTCAAAAAGGAAACATGAACAAGATGGTCTCTTGAGAAAATTTTTTGTACTTGACTAGCTATATTCTCATTTTACTGATAAAATTGTTAGTTTGGAGGTAAGATGATTGGCTTAAGGTCATCAACAGAAAATGAACAGAGCTGGAAATACCACATAAATCTGCTGCTACTCCATCTTGTTTTTCTCATGGATGTCTATTTAAACTATGACTGATTCTGAATATAGATTTAAAGACAGAAGAAGAATTAATTCTGAGGAATGATAATCAGTTATATGAAAGGAAGTTTAAATCCACCTATCTGTTTCCTTTGCTCTCTGTTCTTAGTACCCAATGACTATGAAATCTTGCCTAAAACTGACCAATTTGAGAACAAGAGCAATGGCATTAAGTATACAATTAAATTAGGAAATAGGTTACGCCTGAGATTCACCATGACTTTTACTGTGCTTTCAGCCTAGCAAGTACTCGAATATCAGTAAACAAAATCTTTATTGTAAATGAGGGAAATTCCCAGAAGAAGAGCTGTGTTAGTAGTAGATGGTTTTCTATTGACATCTGGGGTATCTTTCCACCCTCAGTAGCCCTCTCAGTCAATTTCATGTTTGCATAATGAAAGTTTGTGCTAGCTGATTCTGACTTTAGTTTTTAATGAGTCGCTCTTACACCTACAGTCAAATTAGAGCAGTCACCAGAGTTTAATAAAGCAATACTAAAATGCCTTGAGTTTTAGTTTGCTAAGTATTGTGCGTAACTTCAAACAGTATAAATAACCTAATCTTAAAGGTCCATTGCAACATATTTCTGAATTTTGGAAGTTTATTGAAATATATATATATATAAAATTGGCATAATCTCAATACAGACACTTGAACAGTGAATCTGGAGGGAAAATGGGGAAAATTTTGAGATATTACCTTTCAAATATATAGTTTAAGACAAAATACGTGGACAGTGATGTTTTTTCTATTCCACAGATACTAATATGAGTGCACCAACACTAGCTGCTTTAATCTATATACTGAGGATAACTTTAGGCCTGTTTCCTGCCTTGAGTTATAGAAAATGTGCTCTTCCAAATTTAAATAAAGACTAGGAGATTTAACATTAGAAGTTGCTACAAAGACAATGAAGAATTAAGTCTAACAAATCTATAGACCAATTTGAAAACTACAGAGCCGTTCTGTTTGTACTTTTATGAGAATACATGTTGATATAATGCTTCTAATTTCTTTCCTACTATTCCTGATCTTCAAAAATGGCAAGTGATGAGTGTGTTCCCCTTGATTTATGGTGTTTTATGTTCTTGCAAGATACAAAGATATTCAATGTTCTTGTAGAATTTGAATGAACTAAACTGAATTAAGTTGTAAATGGAAGCAGGATTTCTTGAAATCTAGACAACTGAGAAAACCTGCAGATGTTTAATTTAGAATTACAGAACATTCATTTCACAGACTGTGCCATAAAAATGGGCCCAGGATACGTGGCTTTTCAGGGACATCTGTGAGTAACGCAAATGAGGATACCGACTGACAGCCCTGAAAATTATTCACAGAGCAGCAGGGTGGTAGCAGGAATTTCTGCAAAGCTGCTTGCAGCAGGTCTGCTCACAGCTCTATTGAACGACTCACCTCCAGCTGCGGCCAGCGCTTTTTTTTTTTTTTTTT